>QVOA01016726.1:0-50274 GCA_014825685.1 Pseudomyrmex cubaensis | reverse complement strand
ACAAATGTATATAATATCGAAATCTTAGAAAACAAAACTGTCAATATCGCGAACATTAAAATCGTTTTACCTCGAGTCTTGATCCCGTGCACATATAGCTCGCCGGTAAATCACTATAGTTTTCCCATATAATACCACGGCGAGAACCAAAGACACGCCTCGCTCATAAAAGACGATCCGCGATACCGTCGCGTCGCCCAGAAGGAACTCCCAGTCTGTGCTTTCGCATTCGCGACACTTTGCTTTGTCCAGTTTAATCTACGCGATATCGAAATTGTACTCGCCATTGTGTTAAATTGACCGTGAAAATGGCAACGTTGATTTTTTTTTCTTAACACGCGCGAGACAACCGATCTTTCGCGATACGCGTTTATTTATTCTCGCGTATTATATGTGTTTTTGTATGCGGAAAAACAAAATTGGTTAGAACGTACGTACGTCTCTCTCTCAAATGCCGCGTTGTTGCATTGTGTGAAATTGCGTTTTAAAGGGGTAATCAAATGTGATACTATTTATAAATGCTGTTATCGTATAATCCATCGTATTTTTTACGCCTGGGCAACTCGGCTGACGATCGGCTGCACTTGCAAATATCAAAATTATATATTGGGATTATGTGTACGTATGTACATATATATATACACACACATACTCTCACACACACACATACGTATAATGTAAATAACGTTGCAACCGCGCGTTATTCCGATACGTTCTTGAATTTCGTTCGACGGCGCGCAAAGTGACGCGTGAAAATATCCGTGTACATTAATAATAATTTGTGTACTTTGCGAATTGCATTTGAATAACTTATGGCCTGCTTGATAATTCAATGCCGCAAGAGACACGTCTCGCGTTAAATTCGACGCAAAATATAATTTGCAGAACAAAACGCGCGCGCTGCCCTCGCTGCTATTTCGTTGTATTTAACAACAATCGCGTTTAATCGAACGGTTTATTTTATTACGAGTAATTATCGCCCTTATTTGCGCGCTGCGCGTGTTAATAAACGTGAAATACATATTAAATCGTAGAGAATTCGCACTTTGCCAAATAATAACAACGCATACATATCGTGTGCGAGAAAGCAGCGAGAGGTACTGGCTGCGATTACCGAAAGTTTGCGTTCCCCAGGGAGGGGGAGGATCCTCGCTTTTTAATGGTGTCGTTACGCCCGAAATCGGCCGCCCGAGACGACGCGCCGTCTTCGAGAGAAAAGTCGAGAGAAGATAACTCTCCGCTTCTCTCCGCGAGAGAAGTGAGAGCGGCGCGCGAAGGAAATAATATTAACATAAAGCTTTATCTAAATGTTAATATCGCGATATCGACAAACATCACGCACAGACAATTCCCAAATTGTTCCCCCGGACGTAGCCTTTCGGGGATGTAAAGGAGAGCGCGTGCGCATCTTTTTCTTTTTACTCGCGCCGCGTCCCCCCTCTGAACAATTCATCTTCCTTGTTCGGTGAAAAACAGAGAAAGGCGAAATACCGAGAAAAAAAGAGTCCCGTTCGATGGGATGGGGTGGATAAGCTCTCTCGCCGCGGGCTCGGGAAGCGAACGCTTAAAAATGTAATAGCGAGGAGCAGCCCCGAACGAGCCGGCGCGTCCGATGTGGAAAACCGTCGACGGGCCTCTTTATTTTCTCCATTATTCAAATATAAATGTAAATGTTGATACAAACGGATAGGTAAATGGAAAGAGAGAATTCAATTGTTCGGCGCCGACCGTCCTGGGAAGGCAGGAAATTAGTTTATAAGGAAGCGACGCGGCTAAAAGTGCAAGAGTGGGAGAGGAAGAGAAGAAGAAAAAAGAGAGAGAGAGAGAGAGAGATGCTCGAAAAAAAAAAAAGAAAACGCCGAATTAGCGTGGCGAGAAGTGAAAGACGAATTCTCCAGACGAGTCCCTCGGAGACGGAAGATCGCTGTGAATCGTTATTTCATTCGAGCGCGACAACGTAATTGTTCTCTTTCGGCGCACTCGGTGCATTCACAACAGGAAAAATGGAGCGTGGAACAAATTCTCGTTGTTCGCGACTTCTCATCTTCTCATTTCCAAGAAAACAAGTTTGACGCGTGCGTGCCGGCGCATTCCGCGAGCACGAAAGTCTCTTCGGCGGATGAAGAGGGTCGGGTAATATCATCCGATACGTGTGTTCTCGTGTTTCCCCACGTCGGTACATTGTTCTCGCCCTTCTCGCGCGCACCATTGTAACGAAGGGCATGCCTCATGGCACCGGGCCCTAGCGCAAGAGGGGTTGCAGCTCCGATATGCGGAGTGCATATGCGCTGATAGCCCCGTAATGCCATCTCTAATTCCATGCGCGCGAGCTGATTCGATTTCGGCATTAAGATAAAGCGACGAGCCTCTCCTCTTCGGGAGCCCTTTCACTCCTTCTCTCGCGTTTCTCTCTCTCTCTCTCTCGCGAATAAACGTTCCTCGAAATGACGCGGGGAATAATCGCGAAACACGATAGCAATAACTGCAATAACAACATTACCGCTTTTAACCCCTTCGGGACCGGCGCGCCATTTACGCGACGCTTTGATGAAGGCGTCGCGACGAACGAACGCTTGGGGGAGAATCGTGTAAGATCAGAAATTTGTTCCGATTGTGTAATAAAAAAGTAGAGTAGTATTTTGATGGCCAAAAAAAAAACAACGTTAATACATCCTGAAAAATTATTATGAATTGTAAACAAGATATTTTGCTGGAAGCAATTACGCGTTTTAATCGCTTCAATTAATCGATGAGCTTGCATCGTGATGCGTTTCCTTCGATGATCTTAATGCCTCTTGAGATACACGCGTGGGTATGACGTTATTGTCCGCTCGGAGATCGAAAGTGAGAGAGACTAAATCAGACACAGCCGAGCGAATTGACGTGTCACGAGAAAACGAGAAGGACGCTGCACATAAGCGGCGAAGAGTTTTATCCGGATGACTCGCGACGTGAAAGGCGGCGACGATTATTTGTATAACGAGAGTGACGAATCGCTCGAGTAATCTCTCGCGATTGAACGCCTTCTCGTCGGGATCTTCTCTCGCTCTTCACAATCGAATCGTCGCGCGTAAAAAAACAATCGTCGTCTCGACGATGGCTCGCGAGAGAGGACGCGCGTTCTCCTCTTTGCAACGCGCGATTATTTTGCAATCGGTTTGCTAAAACCCGATGGTTTTATTTTTTTCGATGGTTTTTAAATGTTTTTCAACCAATATTTCAATTTTGTTTTAGTTTTAGTTCGACCGCGCTAAGCAATTTGTATTTCTATGGAGTTTTAAAGCACGTGCTCTCGAAAAAAAAACAAATACACACGCACTGTTGTTGCAAAATCAATTATAACGCGGTCGGTAACACTAACAGAGTGCGTGTAAACATATTCATGCGGGCAAACATGAGCACCGGCTCTTTTTTTTTTTTTTGTTATACTCAAACACACGTACACACACGGTGTGTTCGACGAAAACGTCCGATGAGTGCGAGACACGTTCTTTCCGCTACATCAGAGAGCCATCAATTTGGCAGTTCACCGGTGAACGGAATCGTAATTACCGGTGTAATGTCGTCTCTAAAATTCTATATCACGAGAACGTGTGTGTTCTTACGCGCACACGCGCGTGAAGAACTTATTTTGACACCGCGATAACCGGTTTGACGTGAGTTTTAATATTGATTTTCTTTGCGACGCGCCGAGCGCGAATTATTAAAATACGCGTCGTGAAACAAAACCACTTTCTTTCCGATCGCGCGACTCGTGTATCATTAGAATAACATCGAAACTGTCCACGTGACAGTTCGAGAAACACGTCCTAACGTCAATCTCAAGCTATCGGACGACGCTGTCCAAAAAGGTTTACGCTCGCGTTTTACGACGTTTCGCGTTTACAGCGTCCCCGATTCCGCGCGACACCGTTGGCGCGGAAATCTGCTTACACGTGTTTACGGTCGATGACACAGGGGTCCGAGACATCTTTAGCGATAAAAGTCGGACCACCGGGGTTCTTAGACCTCTCGCGGACATTGTTATGGGTTCTGTGGTAGCCCGGATGTGTCGGCATGGTTGCGACCGCAGAGGTATCGGAGTGTGGTACGGCACGGGTCAACCGCAAACCGTCCACGCGCGTTCTCTCTTTCTCTCTCCCTCGCACTCCGTCTCTCTCTTTCTCACATGCGCGTATACTACACGGTTCACTTCCACACGCATAACACACGCGCGCTTGTCATATTCGCGCGCGCGCGCGCGCGTACACACACACACAAACATACATATACGTGTGTGTGCTTTCGTTCCGCTACGTCGCAGTAAATCAAGTAGTGTGTGCGTGCTAATAAGAGAACGCCAGGAACGCGGCAATGCAAGAAACAGGATCGCGTTCCGCGCGCGCGGTCATACGCGGGTCATACGAAGATTGTTTTGTTTTCCTGCGGCGTCGAATAACAATATCAGTCGCGCTTTCTCGATCGCATTGCTGTGAAAACAAAATGCGGAAAAAACATTGCGCTTAATCTTGCGATCTCGTTTCGAAACTCGCGCGTTTAAATGAAGAGTAATTGCATACCTATATACGTCGGTGTGTTTCTTATCGATTAATTAGCGCAAAGTACGTTATTTATTGTATTAGGACTAACTCGTGATATCCGCTCGTGGTAATTACGCTTGACTTTTTGTTTTCACTCCGACTGTATGCCAGTTAACGACATTCTTAATGACGGCGTATATTTTTTTTTTTTTTTTTTTTATTAGGCCCGCAATATAATTTCTCCGCGCGCGAGAGAATATCTCTCGATGTCCCTTCAGATAGCGAGTTCGAAATTTATCGCCGAGGAGAGCCGCTTTTTCAAAGAACGGGCGATTACTAATGTGCTACGATTGCAAAGACTGAGACGAGAGAAAGAGAGAGAGAGAGAGAAAGAGAAAGAGAAAAAAAGAGAGAAGAGGAAATGCGAGCAGGTGCGGCACGGTAATTGCGAGCGTTTGATATTTAATTACAATTTGCCCGCGCGCGCGTGCTAGCGGGAGCCGAAGCCTCTCGACGTTTCCTTCGATGGGATCTTAAGAGAAGATCTCTCTCTCTCTCTCTCACTCATTCACTCATTCCGGTAACAAAATATAATTCTCCAATTATTTCAGTGGTTTTGCGAGCGCGACATCGCTTCAATTATAGAAGCGTATAACTTAATCTGCGTTGTTAATTATCGTATTTTACAAAACGAGGAAGACCGTTCGACGCGAAATGAATTTCGAATGTGTTCCCGCAAATGCGTTTTATTAGCGCAATAAAAATCAAAGATACCGCACACACATGTAGTAAAACACATCGTGTATACATAATTTATTCTCGATACGTGTGTGTGTGTGTGAGCTTACGGATGCGTTATTTCAGAACGAATTTACTTGCAAAAAGTTTACTGTGTGAGACGCACGTGGGTTTCTCTCCTTACGTAAATACGTCGAATCGCCGAAGGGATAATGCGCACGTGCAACTACTGCGGCGCGCAACGGGTAATAAGATGCATCCGTCGTTAATTGACGGTAATCTATCAGTCTCGTGTGTTCAGAGAGAGAGAGAGAGAGAGAGAGAGAGAGATGAGATCTGGTCGCGCGCGCGACTCTGCACTCGTTTCGAATATTCGCGCGCGCTCACAAAGAATGTTACCTCGAGTGTCGACAACGACGACGATCCTGTGATTTAACGACTTAATAAAGCCGCACGAATAACAGGGTAAGAGAGGGGAGGAAAAAGGAAGGACCGGTTGAGCCCGAGGGAAAGATCGGATTCTCTTGACGGAACTTGCCGTAAGTCGGTGTAAGTTTTATGTATCGCGTGTATGTATGTATATAATATATATGTGTGTGTGTGTGTAGATATATATTTCTCATTCTCTTCCGCTTTAATCATCTCCCCTTTCTCCCGCTTCTCTGTCGTACTCGCACGTAGCAGTCGTAAAAGCCGGACTAGAGCAATCGGGGAAAAGAAAGCGGGGGAGAAATTCGTAACAGCGTGTATGAGTTGCGTACGACGGGTGTTGCGTGTGTCAGCCATTAGTCGATTATTATATTATTTATAGTCCGCTGCGATTAGTAAAAAATCGGAGTGTGAAATACACTTTTGCTTTTTGCTCTACGCTAATATAGAAAGTCTTCTACGTGTCGTGTTGCAAAACGCTGGTGACCAAAATCGTCTTTCAAGAGTCAATATACAATTTTATTCGAGCTGTACGCTATTCCGGTACACTTGCACCCTCTCGTCTTCTTCGGTTGGTTGTCTCATCCTTCACCTCCGTCATCTTAAAGCTGATGGTCGTAACTCTTCATATTTGCGAGCGTCTTAAGAGCCATGGAATCCGACGCAAGTTGCCACAGCATACAAAGCTTCTGATTGGTATTGCACCGAAATCAAATCAAAGTTTCGCAACCGCCGCAGACGCAACGAGTGCGATATTTGCCTCCCTCCTCTCTCTCGCGCGCCTTTCGGGATAATCCACGGCCCAAATTGGCAGGATTACTCATAACGAAGACTGGGCCACGTCCTCGAGATTGCCGGGATTACGCGTCTGTAACGCATATCGGCGCGGGTAAGGTCTGTCGTTCCCGTCACGTGCAAATACAGGTATTATCGAGGTATTACGAGTACGTGTCGTGTGCGTGAAGAAAGTGCGTGTCACGTCGTCGTCGTCATTGTCTTGAAGATGTCTCGAATGGATTTGTCGTCAAAAGGAAGTAAGAGACGAACAGCGGAGTTGAAAATGAAATAATTTCGATTCGATCCCACGATCAACAAGACGTTCGGAAATAAATTTCGAGATTACTTTCGAGAGGACGGAATATTAAATCTTACGTTTGAACATATATTATGTGTCACACACGTGTTTTATTGTTTGTTTATCACAGAGGAAGTAATATCGCGTGTATCTCTGAAGGAAGACGACGCGTGTATCTGATATATATATATATATATATATATATCGTCTCAGTAATAGAAAATATTTTACACCTTTGCGCGAGGGTTCTGGAAGATCCGGTTGATGGACCGTAGCGTGGCTCACGGAGATAAATACGTAGCCGTGTTACTATTGACGCCCGACATCGTCGTCGTCGATGGTGGTCTCTCTTACATCGGTGGTTTCGATCTTGTACAATTTTTGCGTCACAATTAATCAAATCCCGCTGAGCGCACGTAATACACATACGTCAAACGTCGAGAGATAAGAAACACCGAAGTATGTTAAAATCATAACACACAGACGATCATCAATTATTTACGTGACAAATTATGTTTATAAGTGATATTTAACAAACTCATTTGAATAAGATTAAGTTTATTCTTAATTTGTTAAAAGAAAAAACAAACCAACTAAAATACAAATACAGCCGTTGTAATTCACGCGAAGCGTTTCTTCGCCGAAAATATGGCTGACGAGGCATCCGCTAGAATCTTAAAACACAAAATAAGTAGGCCAAGTCGAAATCGTAATGTTCCCCACGCAACGCGCGGCACGACATAAAAATTAAAATTAGCTCGAGATACGGAGAGAGAGAGAGAGTAGGGGAAGGAGGAAGGAGAGGGGGCGCACCCCAGCGAATATTATGCAAAGCCGCGAGCAATAAAAATAACATATTGCGACCGAGAGAGGCATAAGTTTTAATCCAATATTACTAAGATAAGTCTTGCGAGCTCCGCCCCGAGAAAAAAAGATTTCTTTTGTGTAACGCACCCCAGCGTTACATTGTGGTTATTAGAAAGCGCTCTCTCTCTCTCTCTCTCTCTTTTTCTTTTTCTTTCTTCGGACCAATCGAGGGGAGAGCTTCCGTCGTTGCTCTTCCGCGTAACGGCGCAAAAATGCATAAAATCATCCGCGAAGCACATCCACCGCGCCTCTTCTCTTATTTCTACTTGTCTTTCTATTTTACTGGGAAATTCTCGGATTTAAATGCTCGCGCGTTAACTCGTAGGATAATTGGCGAGCGTTGAGAATTAATAGCGGTATATTGCATTGTACGTTATCCGGCTGCGATCGAAACGTGCAAACCTACGTGTACCACTGTACTGTTACGTCGTCTATAATTATTTCGTCTTTTATCGATCATACGATAGATTGTTACTCAACTAAAATTAGAGATCGATCGTCACACTGCGTGCAATATTGCCGCGAACATCGTGCGATGTTCAAGAACGCGGAAACGTACGACTGAGTTTGTCTCGATTATATTGTATATACGTGTGTGTGTGTGTTTTCGCGCCTCCGCTTTACGTTTTATTTTCCGCTCAACGTGTGAAATCGGACAAATCCAATCTGACTGACATCACGCGGGAAGTAAGCAAAAAGGGAGAGAACGTCGTCGGCGAAGCAAAAAAAAAAAAAAGAAGAAAAAGATAAGTACCTTATACGTGGAATCGAAGGGCGAAGGCACGCGTAGTGTAGCACTCGTAAAAATTTATAATTTGGAAAATATCGCACAGTGGTGGCGCTGTGCGGATTTTCGTTCGGTACGGCGACCGGGATTTATAAAGCGGCAAATCGAAGGACCAGCGAGAGGGAGAGACGGAGGGGATAAAAAGGGCGCGACGGCGACGACGATAACAGCGAAAGACTTTTGACGAAAATTGAAGTCGTTGTTATGACGGGAATTGCGCGCGACGAGGCTTTACGAGGGGATGCTTTCGTCGATGCTCTCGCAAGTTTCCAAAAAAAGACAGCGCGAAAGGAAGAGAGAAAGAGAGAGAGAGGGAGAAAGGGAAAGAGAAATGTGTTCGTGTGTATGTGTGTGTTTGAGAGAGAATGAGAGAAGGAGGATGGGAAAACCTCGTAGAGATACGGAAGGGACACACACGGAGAACGTGTGTGGAAGATGATAATTCGGAAGCGAAATCGTCGGAAGCGCAGTTCAATTATTGTAATAGCGGTTCTCAAAGGAGTATCGTCTTCGTAAGTTTCGTCGTCGGAGAAACCGGAATTTGATGTTCCTTCGAAGTTGGCTCCGATAATGAAACAAACGTCTACCTGGATATGAAATGAATGACTCCAATGAATCGTTCAATAAAATATGACAATTCAATAAAATTTTATGTATTTTATATATTTTTGTGTGTGTATAAGGAAAAATACCACGATAACTTTCGAAGAAATTTCATTATAAAGATATATATATTTATATATATAATAAATATTATTTTTCTCAACACTAACGTCAATGAAAAAAAAAAAACGAGATTCTATTATATATTTGCTGTATAAAAGTCGTGAAAGTTGATGGCAAATCTGCTAATGATACACCGTTGACAACCGCTACCGGCACTCAGTCATCAGCCGAATGTAAACGTTCTTAATGCCCGATGACTGTATCGTTTCACCAGATGTAAGGTCACATGAAACCTGACTCCGCAATATAGAGATGAAACGCGGAGGGATACGGGAAAAAAGCGGGGTGGGACTCTATGAGGCATGACTGAATCAGGCGCTTTTACGACGCGTAATGTCACGTGGCAAAGTGTAAAGGAACAAAGCGTAGTAGTTTCTTCTCGCCGATCGATCGTCCCCGATTCTAACGTCTTCGGGATACGTGCTCGGCTTTTCTCCCGCGTGTATAATCGTGGAACACTCGGACTTTGAACCCGGCTCGTGATCTCGTAAGATACTCGACGCGAGCAGCCCCTTTCGAGCCTCAAGAAGTCTACTTGGGTTATTTTCCCATAACCCGACGGTTGGATGGCTCTTGTTTTCAGGACGCCACGGAGTATTTGGATGGCGCAAGACGGGTAGCCCAAGCAGGATGCGATAAGGCGTCGTAATTCAAAGATAGCGCGTCGTGTTTGACCTCGCTTGTGTATAGTAGCTCCTTTGTGGCTTTGTAGCTAATCTTGCGAGAAACAAGGCGTGATATTTGCGCTACCCGGTCGCTCTTGGAAACAGGAAACCGCGGGATATTTTATACAGGGAGCGACGTAAAACATTTTATAAAATCGTGCCCCGCTGCACAAGTCCACAAGTTTTACGGGAGAACAGCTTTCTTATTCAAATATTTTCAAAGAAAATTCCTACTAGTCCAATCTCGAAAGTATATATTTCGCGAACCACCAAAAAAGTCGGTTACGACGATTGTGATATCTACAGATATAATTTATTCTTTTGCATCTCACATATTAACGTAGAAATGAGCTTCTCGCTGTGGTTTTCGCGCGAAAACACACGATATTATCGTTCGCGCAACTCACGTAGAATGGAACGGCGATGGTACACATGTAGATTGCGGAAGACGGCGATGCAATCGCGCCGCCACCGTTGCAACAACATCAGAGAGCATTTAATCCGGAATACCGAATGCAAGAGCATATCGCCCAGCCCCGAGCGATAGATTTGGGCAATGCGCGAGAACGGGGTTGCAACCCTCGCCGATTCGAAGTGCACCCTATCCCTCGGCGGGCCATTAATAATATACCCATATTGGACACAATTCACCTTGAAATTAACCGGCAGCCGATTGGTAAGCCTGGCCAAATTGACTTCGAAATTGACAATTTACGATCGCTCGCTCGCTCGCTCTCTCGCTCGTTCGCGTTTTTTGTTCTCGTTCTTTCGTTCTCGGTCTGTTCACATCCAGACTCTTTTTTTCTGGCGAAACGTCAAGCGGTCATAATGCGCGCTGATTCCATCAAAATGTCACCTAGTTCGCGATCGAAAAAAATCGTCCGGCATATTTTTTAAATCGCGCCGCATTTTAATATCTTTAATTAAAGACGCGCAATTAAATACAAAACACTTGTAAAAAAAAGTCAATATACAATTTTAAAAAATTGTAAATTTTATATTGTTGAAAATATTTTGTGCTCACACGCAAAGTTCAGATACTCTTCGGAGAGAATATCTTATTTCAAGAATGCTAATAACAACGTGGATTTCTTGTTGAGTTGACGAAGAAAACGTGTACGCGTCGAGAAAGACTTTGTAAGAAATTGTATGCGTGATGTATACCGATTTAATGTGTAGCTTACACAGGTAGGGTCAATGCGGTACGCACGCGATGTCATACTGACAGGACACATCACGCACCGCGCTCTCGAATCTTTTCGCTCTCTCTCTTTCGCCGTCGCGTCTCTTCTCTATCGTGCAATCGCCTCGAAACACGAATGGCAAATATTTGCGTTACAATGTAATCACTATTCGTGCCCCCGTAACAAGTGGAAATATACGCAATATGTAAGAAATATCGCACGGAATTTATTTATTTATTTATTTATTTTTTAGCAATATCTCGCTTTTTTAACGAGGAAAGTAATTACTCCGCCAATCAAACGGAACTCGTTTGTTGTCGCACGTCAACTTATTCGACATAATTGTAGAATACGAGCAATATTCTCTAATTGCATACTTTGCGTTGAATCGCCGCCGAATAGGACGTATGTGGATGGTTTCGTTGCAGAATTGGTTTCCCGGCGTTGAAGATTTTATCGAGTGCGTTCACACTCTCACGGTCGCTCGCGGTCAAGTCAAGTAACTATTGCTATTGTTCCCGCCCGATTTGATCTGAGATCGCTCTTTGACCATAAAATAAGAATCACCGTTGAATTATCAGACGCGCAATCGCTCTGTAAGAAAATTGATTCATATATCCGTTTCATTTATGCCTCGTGCGCACAAAGGAAATCGGTTTCGGACGCGGGAGGAAAAAAGCGGCGGGGATTTCTGACGTATCGATTATAACGGAAAATTATTAAAGTTTATCGTGATGAGCGCAAAGAAGCTCACGCGCGCGATAGGTAGGTATCGCGCGAGAAAACGCTCACGTTAAATTACACCGAGGTCGATTGCGCGCGCGGATGCCGCGCTTTCCACGGAAGCGGCTGCCGCATAATTAAGACAATTAAGATATCCGCTATAAATCACACCGCGCTCATCTACTTAAGACTAATATCGGATCGGCGATCTCAAGCGCGCCACGTACGCGCGCTCGATCTATTCTTCGTTTCATTAATTCGTCCCGTTGCTTCTTTTTTCGCTCGATTTCGCTTCGGTTTACTGTTTTTTTATCTTCTTCTTTTTGTATTTCTTCTTTTTTTTTTATTTGAATTCGCTTCTATTCAGAAACGCGAAGAATCATTCCACCTGCGTTTGCACCTTAGCGTCGATTCACGAAATGGAATGCTTTTCCAGCGAATTCGAACTGTGAATTCGATGCGATCGATTCGATTCGATCGGCTCGCTGTGTGTTATCTTCTGCGCGTCGAGTTTTTTTCTTACCGATTTTACAGTACGCGGCGTGACTGCACCGGATACGCGGTACACAGACGAGAGGGAACCAGTTGAAAGAGTCTCGATAGATCGTTAAACGCCCAATCGCTTACGAAAACCGTGTAATTCACCGCGCGAGTCGCGCGGTCTCTTTCTCTTTTTCTTTCTTTCTTTCCTCTCGGCACGTCTTTTGTCTTTTTTTTTTTTTTTTTTACGCATTTCTCCGATTCCATCTTCCTTCTCGCATCGAGCGCGCCGTCGATCCATCCATCTTTTTCCCGGGAACGATCTGGTTCGGAACTGCAACGATCATTAAGGCGGGGAACGATCGGGATCGCGGGGCATAGCACCTGGCCCGATCATCGGCAACTCTTAATGCCCACACGCAATTCCCGAATGAGAACCCGGCCAAGTACAATATACAAGTGTGCGTGTGTCCATGTGTGTATGTGTGTGCGGTCGAATCTAATCGATCGATCGCACCGCGCGCCGAATAACGTACAAAACGATCGTTCGAGCGATAATTTCCAGCCGTCTAACCGTTTCGACCGCTCAAGAAACTATAACTCGATGCGACTCGTTTGTGAAATGAGTGCGCGGTGCGGATGTCTGTCTCATTTCTGTCCGTGTGTATAAATCACGCGACAAGCTGTCGGACCGAGCGCATCGCTTCGAGTGCCGTTCGAGTTCTCCTCGATCGTTTGTTACGATTAGAGCCCGCTAATTGCCCGACTTATACTTCGTACGTATACATACGTGTAATTTGCGCGATATGCCACGCAAGTCGTAAATACGGTCGCGTATTACCGATTGTCCGGATCCTCGAACGTTTCCCAACGTTCTCCAATGAGGTGAAGACTCCAACCCGTGTAATTATCTGAAACCGTCTGCTGACAAATATTTAAATTTAATTCACTTTATCGATAATTGAACTTGCGATCTCCGGGCAAGCTGGTTCACAACCGCGGAAAAAAAAAATATTTCGCCAAGTTTCTCTTCCTCACGTGCTCGGTTTTCTCGTTTGTCTGATTACATAAATTGTAATGCAAATCAGCTGTGCGATGAAAAGTTTGTTGTTTGCAATACAACGCGTTATGCAATTGATTCTCGCTCGCCACGGGAAGGAGAGACAAAAAAGTAGTACGAGATATCCTCAAAATATGAAAAAATCGAACAAACGGCACTCTGCGGCGGCGAACGCGTCGCTGGCGCAACGCGCGCGATTATTAGCGATCTCTTGATCTCTTGGCCAATGCACCCGTGGTCCACGCCCGTTCCGTTTTTTTCTCCCGTCATTGTTTCGTCACGATATCCACGTAATATCGCAGGCGATGTTACGTAAATATCTGACTCGGTAGCCGGTGAAGTCTTGTTTGAGAAAAAAAAAAAGAGACAGTCGCGATGACAATTGTGAAATAAAATAGATAATCGGTTAAATTTTACGTATTGCTTAATAGGAAGTTAAGAATCTTTTCCTCGCAGTCGTGCAGTTTGAGGGATGTAACGTTTGAAATTATATAGTATTAACTACCAGCACGTTAGAGAGATCGGCATTTTTTCTTATATTTTGCTGATCGCGCTGTATACGTAAACAAGTGCGCATTATGCGGAGTCTAAGCGTTCAGAAAGCTGCGCTCGTGTTTTCGGTGTAACCCGAAGCTAAGCGGTTTAAGAGATCAACGCCGGTATAAACCGGCCGTCTGAGAATCGTCTGGGGATCCCGTGAGAGGCGGCGGAGAAAAAGGGATAGAAGACGAGAGACAAGTAGCAAGGCGAAAAAGAATGTCGGAGGGACAAAGATAGGAGCGAGAGAGAAAGAGAGGGGGGAGGAGGAAAGCGGCCGCGAGAAAGATGCGGAGAGACCGATGTGGAGAGATGAGAAAGACTCTGGGCAATGAAGAGGCAAAGTGAGAGCGCAGGCATATACACACATATACAGGCACACATAGAGAAAGATGGGATGAAAAATTAGATTTACAAATCTGCCTTGACTACTATGAGATTGCTCGCTTACCAGGTAACGGTGCTCAGCCTCCGTGTGTGTGTCTCGTTATTTTCTACAAGTGAATTTATTCCACCGTTGGATCATAAACCGTGCAAAATGAGAAAACAATCTTTGCGCTAACGCGCAATTTAATTATTCTCGCGAGAATTGGAGAAAGTAATCGAGTAAACAAATGTGGCTTCTTAATTATTTCGAAACGTGTATATATTGTGATCGTGAAAAGATTGAGAACACTCACGGACTCTGTTAGAGGTGGCACATATATCGAAAGTAAAGAAAGATAACAAATCCCGGATATTTCCTCGCTGAAGCAAAAGGCTGAAGCTACATCGTGTATCGCGGATACACACGTGTGTACGTGTGTGTGTGTGTGTCTGTGTGTGAACGCCTCTCTGGCGCCTGCCTATGAAAAATGAACCTCCTTTTCGAGCGCATCAAAGTATCATCGTCACTATCATACAGATTGTTTCAACAGAGGTCTTTCTCGTCTACCCCTCGCTGTCGAAAACGCCCGAAAGGTGCCAATGACGATCATCAAAGGAAAAACGCCGACTATTCGAAACCAAACGTGATTTTAATATATATAAATGATTGAAAAACATACAGCGAGAGTTCTTAAACAATGTAGAAACATTGGGGAAGGTGGACAAGTAGTTGTGTAAATATTATTGCGCGTTTTAGTAACAGAAACTTTAAGATGTGCGTATCTATTTTTATAAAAAGAGATATGTAAAATCTTTGACGAAAATCAAGTAAATCTCTGCACGAATTTTATCTTAAGCTTTACGTGTGTGTTTACAACGACGTGTGTGTTTACAACTAGCGTTCGACGCAACGAGCACGTGAGTGAAAGTCACGTGTTATTCTCAGTTTTTTCCCTTAGTCACGTAAGACTTCGCTCTCAAAACGTTCGCACGATCTCCATCGTAGATTAACCATTAAGATTTTCAAATTGCTCCTTCGGTCCAGCAGTGAGCCGGGTGTTCCGAGCGGCGCGGCTTCTTCTGAGATTCTTCTCGAGTGATTTCGAAATCTGGATTTGAACATCCACTCGAGGCGTTGCAAACGTGACTTTTACATTTATAAATAAATGAATGAATGAGGCCGATATGAAGGAAGTGTAAACGCAATTGGTTGTGTGGAGACACGTGGTCTTTATCAGTGCTTGTTAAGTTATTATGTTAAAGCGTTATATATGTAGATTTTAAAACAAAATAATTTTTACGTTTATATTCCCAGAGGAAAAATCAGCAAAACACGTGACGTTTCTGTGCTTTTACGAGCTGGGCGCGACTTTGACTTTGCAACTCGTAAAATTATCGATCGGCAATATAATTCGCATGGTGTGTGGTGGCCATCAGTCAGTTGTTTTACATCGCGCGTAATTCACCGAAAAATAAACTAGTGCGAATAAAAAAAAAAAAAAAAAAAAAACAATTACGTGTCTGACGGCTGATATTTCCTCTTAAACTTTCAGCAGATAATTGGTCGCAGATCAATATCGCGACCACGACGATCGGGGTAAGACATTACCTCGATGACAGGTGTCTCTAACCACAGTAACTCTCTCTCACTGTACAGCTCCAGGCCAGGAAGACCCCCAAAGCGAGCTTCCGTTGGGCTGAGCCTGGCGGCCAGTCACCTAGCCGCGGCGGCTGGCCATCATCCGCAGCACTCTCTGAAAAAGCACAGGATGGACAACGGCGACTATTACGAGAACGGACATCTCGGTAAGTTTTCGCAACAAGAACGTATCAATAAACAATGAAAAAACGTTATAAAAATAACATAGAACATCTTTTTTATGCATATTCGGAATATAATCCGTAAAGTCGACGGCGAATATTTCGGATCGAAACGGTTTCTCGAGCCAAGATTCTCGGACTTGGTGCCCAAGACCGAGAGCGCGGTTACGCCGATAATAGAGCACATACGTTGAAATGTACGTGCGTACAGCGGAGGCCACGCGTTTGATTACTGCCATCCGTATATGCGCTCTGGCACACGGTCACCCTACCGATCAATTAATTAGGGGAATCAAACACACTTGGAGTGAGCAAATTAACTGCGACTGCACCGTCGTGTTGCGGCCTGCGGTCACCGATACCCGGGATGTTGTATCGTATACACGTCCCTTTACGTAAATGGTGCAGTCGCTGTGTCTTCACCTCGTGCCCGGTGATATATTCAGGGGTGGAAGATACTACCACCTCCACGTTCGTTTTAGATTTCTCGATTTTACTCCCGCAATCGTGATCGTGTGTGCGTCACATCGCTCGCACACCGCGGCGCGCCTAATAAATTATTAATGATCGATATTTTCGGCATTAATTATTAATGATATTTCCTGTAATAACATAATAACACGATTAATAATATTGTCGTGTATATATTTCCCGACTTCTCGCGTCCTTGCACGCGGGTATTTATTACTCCAGCTAGAAACATCCGGAGAGAGAAAGATCGATAAATGCGCATACAATATTCATTGGTTTATTTGCGCGGACTCTTTGTGCTCCTCGATAGCGCTTTGAAGGGTGTCCGTTGGGATGCGCTTATTTCACAGATATATTATCATCGGGGGACGCGCGCGCACACACACATACACACATACACACACGCACACAGAGGATGGAGAGAGCGAGAGAGAAACATATAGAGAGACCGTTATTGCCGTCAATGTCGAGAGAAGGAAATCGTTAAATCACGTCATACGGCGGCGGCGTCGATCGACGTTCGGAAATTGTTTAAGCAAATAATCGCGAACGCGCCGGCCGACCAATTTTACGGGCAAATACATTTCACGGTGCAACGTTAATGAATTAATGCCGCGGCATTCGCGCGGGTCCGCAGCCAGCCGCGCGCTCGCTCTCTCGCGCGCTCGCGCGCGCGCACGATCGTCGGGGTAAACGTTGAAACGGCCAGCAATTAATTACGGCCGTGCGGTAATTGTATAATTGTTTTACGATTCGAACCCGATCCCCTCCCCCCTCCCCGTCCATCGCTCGCTTCTCTCCCGGTACCCTCCGGCTGTGCTTCATCGGTGTTCGCCTAAAATATGTAATCGCCATACAGCGACAAAATTAAATGGCTCCGATAAATGATGAAATCGGGACGATAAGAAACAAGACGCGGAGGGATTAAAATATCTCGCGAAAGCGAGAGACGTGAGTGTACTTTTTTGTCCTGTAAATTTGCTCGCTGGACGCGGCACTTTTCGCAGTGCAATTAATAAATTCAATAAGCGGGAGAACAAAGAGGGAGAGGAAGAGAGAGAGAGAAGCGTATTCGATCGCAACAGCGAGACATGTGCATTCAGAAGCGCGACTCATAATAGGTGTTTCACGTGACACTTATGTGAATGTACTCCCGTATATGCGCGCGGGAACCATTGCCCGATATGAATCTACATTATTTCTGCAAAATTAAAACCGGCGAGAAGAATAAATATAGGTGTGAAGCGCAGGGAAAAACGAGGCAAAGGTGAAGGTCTCTCTTTCTCTCGCGAGAAGTTACCAACTCCGTGCGCATGTTAATGTAATAGAGTAACACTTCGCAGTTCTGCGTCGATGCGCGCGTCGGCTCGTACTTCTGTTTTTCTTCTTTTTTGTTTTTGTTTTTTTGTTAACGACGTATTTATAAGACAACCATTAAAGTCTATAATTTATAGAAACCAAAGGAGCTAACGGAATTCTGTCCTAATCGTTTAATGCATCGATCGCGGAGGTATCATTAATCAAATTGACCCGGCGCAATTTATATTACATGACCTAATGCATATCGAATTGTTTATTAGCGCGCGAACTAAGTCAATTATCCGGTCGGTTTGGGCATATGGGCGAGTATGACGAGCATTAGCTCGAATATGACCGAATTTACTGTTAATAAATTTTCGACTTTTCCTCAAGCACTCGAAATATAACATATATCACACGCGACCGCGCTCGCGTGTGTTCATGATGATGGAGGAATGAACTCGATTCATCGACGGGTGTGTAATCGGTTCGGTTGTTCAACCGAATAGCCGCGCGCTCGTGGCGCTCAATAAATTTGTCGGATATAACTACGTGTTCAAGGACATGAGACTCTAACACAAATGTAACAAATCACAGATTTGTCTCTTATATGTTCAGTACACCATTTTGTCGTAGCTGTTAACACAAATTTATCACTTTTGCGTACGGTATAGTGTACGTGTTAAAAAGCAATATACATAAACACGTGCAGCAAAGAGGAAAAGAGAGTGAAAGGGGGTGGAGAGAGAGGAGATGAGGAAGGGGGAAAGCGTGTCGCGCTCGTTGGGTGGCTAGATAGGTGGTGGTTGGTTGGTCAGGTGGGTGGGTGGGTTTCGCTGGACGGGCCCGCGGCTTGAAACGATGGTGTACTGCCAAGCGAATGCTCATAAAAGCATTGATTAACTGTTGGCGGTCGTAGGTCAGCCGGCACACGGCTGCCTCGTGTACCAATAAAACCTGGCTAATAGTGGCCCGACATCGCTTCAATATTATGCGTCAACCAACCCCGAAAGCTCTCGTTGTCTCTTCGACAATTTTCACGCTCAAAATAGCGACGTAAAAGTCGCGATCGTCTATTGCGATCGCGTCAAGATTGCTCGTCCCTAATATTATATTTGTCTGAACTTAATCGTTAGATGATATTTTTTTCGCGTAATGAATTAGTGTACATATTAATAACTTGATAAATATTGTAAATTTTTCGACATGAATTTTCGGTTCGGATTCATCTAATCCACCTTTACACTTCGGCTTTGTCAAAAAGTTCCAGACACCCTGTATAACGTAAGTTATATATGGATTTTAAAACAGCACAGGCAAGAATACACGCGCGCTTTCGGTTCTCTCAAGAGAGATAATCCGGCACGTTCTCGCTCTACGCATTTCCGGGAGTTGTAAATATGAAAGATTTTAATTGCCGCCGGCGCACATGAGTACTTAATGAGCAGTTCTGTTTTGTTGATGGTTTGATAAGTAGGATAAATTGCTACGAGCAAATATCTCTTTCCTATAACGGCGTTACTTGTATATTCATAATTAGGTGCTATCGCTGGTTGGTGGAGAACTTAATAACCCGCATTATTGCTAATTTGCTTACTAATTACCAGTTAAAATCGCGACTGTGTAATTAGAACTGACCGGGCTTTTTTTCTTGTTTTAGTTACGCTTTGCACTAATTTTTGAAATAAAGGTAATTTTACGTTTTTCTTGACGCAAGCGTTCACAAACACCATTGATTTGTACGTCAAAAGCAGGAGGAATTAGAATTAATATGAGATCTCGGTATTAATCATCTAATTATCAACATACCCGTATCTATGGTTACTTAAAGTGTTACAAGTGCTCGAACAAAAACACTATCGCGTTAAATATCGTATGAATAACGTATCGCGCGGAATTACACGCTAACTTAAAGGCGTTAAATATATCGCGAGTGGCATTACAAATTTACCGACGAAAGGATCAAAAGTTATACATACGTATGTATATATCGTGCGCGAGATTGTATCCAATTCGCTTGACCGCGGACCATCGAAACCCGCGAGGTTGCGGTCGAACTCGCAATACCGATCAGGTAGCTGAGCGAGATAATTAACGAATTGGGGAAACGACGATCCACACCGCAAGTTTATTCTCGCCACGAGACGATTATCCGACGTGTTTAAAGGAATATACGTATGTACGCGCGCGCGCGTGGCGCACGTGGAATTTCCACTCTGCGGTCGGGAATTATATACGCCGTCGAGTGACGAATACAAAATATTGAGAACACACTCGTGACGCACGTAATCGACACCCGGAACAACGACGAGTTCTGTTGAAATTTCAGAAAATTATTTTGCTTTGCGTCTCCGACGTGCATTTAAATAAAAAAATACAAAATTCTCTCCGCGATCCACACACGCGATTTATCGAAGGCCCGTTGTTAAATTATTTTTTTTTTCGTTGAAAGCACGAATTGAAAGGTTTCTTTTTCGGGAAGAGTTTGTGCGTGAAGACTTTCAAAGCGAAATACCGAAAAAGAGAGAAATCGTGACGCGTAATCTCGCGATGGTGAACCCTATCGGTTTTTGCCTTTCGCATCGCAGGTCAAGCCCAAATTGTATCCGGTAGATTTTCTATCCCTCATCAGTTACAATCAAGATTTACTATGGTTCCGCTTGATTGTTTTTTACGAGAGTGGAAACGAACGTGAAGACGAGAGCGCGGTAACGCGGCCCGACGCGCGCGGGGAAACGTAAGAAGGCGCCGGAATAATCGGACGAGATGAGGTAACAAAAGCGCCGTTATTAAGCGCTTCTTGATTTTTGTAATCGTCCGTTATAATTCTGGTTTTACGATTAACGACCGCGCGCGCGATCGTAAATTAATTCGCGTCGAGAGAAAAATTTTGCGCGTTTTATCGCTTTTTGTTTGTCGCGCGAGGCGGACGAAACGGTTCGCGCGCGCGACCGCAAATGAAGACATCAACGGGATAATAAAAAAGTCGGCATCGACAGAAAGAAAGAGAGAAAGAGAGAGAGAGAGTAAATCGCGCGAGGTATACGAGGTGAGAAAAAAGGACATTATTAATGCGGTATATGTATTATTAATATCCACTTTATTGTATCCGTTGCGGCCGAAAGACGGCCATTACGAGAAACACATCGAGGCGGAATCCTTTCTGATTATGGTTCATTCTCGTTTACGACGCGCAGAATGTGGCCGAAGCCGGCGAATCGTGGGCACACGTCGTCGCGCAGAAAACAACACTGCGGTCTCGCGTAGTGGGAGATATGCGTTTTTACAACGGACTTTGCGTGCGTTGCTCGCCGGGGTTTCTCTCTCGACGAATATATAAAAGAAGCGGAGCCGATCTCAAACCGCACGCACGTATCGCGCGTCGTCGTAAAATCTGCGCCGCCACTCGAAGCTCTCTCGCGAAACATGAGAAAATTTTAGTACGACTTAATTACGACGGTCGTCATCTTCGTTCTTTCACGAAGACACTCGTTAACGACTACGCGACTACCAGCATTTTTCTAGTCTCTCGAAATAAATCCTCCTCTATCTATTCCCCGCCGATATTTCGAAACTTAATTGTCGCGTGCACGTATATCGACGGATTTTAATGCAATTCGAGACAATCGGGCTCGATAATGTGTGGACATATGTTCGCATATGTTCGCTCCGAATTGCGGAAAACCCGTCATTACGAGAGAAAATCGGCGAAAATGAAACGTTTTTCGGACAAAGTGACGGCAATTTCCTGCGATTAAAACCGCGACTAATTGACTCAAAAATCTGTACAATTTCCGCCCCCTCCGCGCGCGGTTTCGCGGTGGCGATATATATTTATATATGTAATATACATATATATATATGACGCGATGGTAGTAATCAACAATTTACTCGTTAGCGGGCCCGGCGAGTGTGCCGCTCAATTAACTTGCGAATCAACGAGCCGGCCGCTTTGTCCGCGCGCGAATATTTCTGTGTAATTCGTACACGCGGCCCTCGTGACCAACAAACGTGCGTGATGCGGGAAATAAAAAGAGAGAGAGAAAGAGAACCGACCACGAGGGTGTGTGGGAGGGCGAACAAAAAATGCGAGCAAATGAAAACCGACACCGGGCCGCGTGCTGTTTCCCGACCGTGAAAGGTCGGGTCTGATGGCGGGGGCAAGCGAATGTCTTTCGAGAGCGATCAAAAAATGATGGCTCGTTTATATCCGCAACTGTGTGCGGTGTGTTACGCTCGAAAATAAAAATCCATGTAAATTAGTTACTTTCTCTCTCTTTCGGTCTCGCGTGTGCCTGAAAATGTTGATTTTACAACCGCTCTTTGCGAGAAAAACGATTGTCAAGATCCGAATATATACTTTTCGCGACCGCTTTAACGGCGCGGCATTATAATCTTTATTTTAATAATCGTATAAAATGATGAAGAACACACACACACACACACGCCCACGCGCATGTATAATACGTTACCTACGTTCCCCAGACCGCGGATTAAGTGCTGGCGAATATACAGAATGGCGACACGCGGCTTTAAAACGCTCAACAGTTGAATTCACATGGCGCATCAAAGAACATAAAACCTGGTCACCATAAAAACTTCGTGCGAACGCTTTATTGCGACTATGTGTACGCGCATACACTTTTGTAATATCGCTTGTTTACAACTATCGCGCGCGCGTGTCGTAATAGATTTTCTATAAGATTTCTCCGAGATATATATGTTATTTATAATTTACAAGACGCAATCGTACTCTTACAATATATTGATAAATCAAACACGACTATAATTTTTCACACAAATAATATAAATAATTTTTGAATATATGAATTTGATATGGATGTTTTCGCAGACAAGATGGTTAATAATAGAAAACACTTGGCCGCGCGCGCGGTACTTTACGATGAACAAAAACCGGTATCGTTTGCCGGCCGTCTCTTTTTCTATCATTGTTTCGGCTTGTTTTTTCTCTCTCTTTCTCCCCCTCCTTTTGCCGATAGCTTTACGCTCATCGGCGCACAATAGCCCGTACCAGCTTCTGGGCCCATCCAGTCAGAAGATATTAATAACAAAATATGATATAATGGAGAAGCATCCCCTGAGCGAAATACAATACAATGTTTATGCAGAGGATTAAGCGATGTTGCGAGATCACGTGAAAAGTATCGACCCCGCTGGGACCGAACGAACGTTCGCCACGCGGATAGCTGGGCCGGACTATTACAGCGCTGGCCGGCGGGCAACAGGGGCAGATGGTCGGTAACACGGGCCCTGAGTTTTGATCCTCGGTTTTGATTAGCCCGCGGGAAAGATTTACCTTCGAGATTAGGTAGGAATACGATTTTTCGTGACGGCCGCAATAACTTCGAAATGTAATGTTTTCTTGTTTTTTCTTTTTTTTTTGTTTCTTACCCCAGTTGTGTCTGTTAACGTCTTTCGCGCGTTTACGTTATATTTGCGAGTCTACGCGAGCGAGCGCGAAGATGAAGTTTGATTCAATTTGTGAAGACCAAAATACTCACAGAAATGTTGCATCGCCGAAAATGTGGCGGAAATGCTGCACCCGTGTTTCTGAGAGCGAATTGCTTGCGTGTATATACACACACACACACACACACGCGTATGCGAAGGTTAAACTGCAGTTGGTTGCCTCGCACGCAGGCAAATTCGATCGTGCCTTGACCACGAAATGTCAGAACTATAATCGCACACACGTATATATACGTCGATACAACCGGAGACGAGATCAATCGTTTATTTGGACGTCGTTCTACCTATGTCGTGAGAATCAAATTACCAAAATTTTCGACCCGTGCCCGGTGAATTTCGCGTCGAATACGAAAATATATACGTCGATTTATATTCAGCCGGTCTTCCAGCGCGCGGGATATGCGCTTTTAGACACGGAGGGAGCGAAACTCGAAATCCGGCCCCGCGGGTACGATGATCGGGTAAGGAAGAAGAGCGTCGGGAATAGATAATTTTCGCGAAAGAAAGAGATCGTATGCCTAATTTTATAAATTCGGAGTACACATTTATCGGGTGAGTTCGGCCCCTTTTTCTGCAAGGAACGACGAGCGCACAAGATAAGAAGAAAACGTAGATTCCGGAGAAAGAGAGGGAAGAGCGGAAGGAGGAAAGGAAGAAGAAGAAGAAGAAAAGAATGAGAGGCAGAGAGCCTCGGATAGAGAGTAGGTACAAAGATTCAAGATTTCCGAGCCCGCGCAGACTCGGAACTTGGCACTGCTGTTATATATTATTATGCACAGCATCGGAAGACAAAGCGCGACAGGATATGTTAGGCGTAACCGTTAAAAAGTAAGCGGAAAGGCCGTGATCAAGACGAGCGGAGGAAGACGAGCGGGAGGGGAGGGTTAACATTAGCCGCGCGACGTAGATGATGAGGAAGAGAAGAAAAAAAAAGAGAGAGAAACAAAGAGGACACGGAAAGGGGAAGAAAGACGGGACTTCGCGGAGAGAGAGATGACCGTCCACCGAAGCACGAAGAGTGTAAATAATACTAAGGCTGATTGTGGGCGTGGCTGACAGAACTCTAAAAACCTTCGACTATATATCAAAGGGTTTACTGCCCTTGGATGATTCTCTCTCGCGTAGAGAGACGCGTCTGAGAAGAACAAATACTGAGCTGCTGCGGAGTGGGAAGAAGTAGAAATAACCGGCGGTCGAAGAGGAAGAAAGAGAGAGAGAGAGAGGTCAGGGGGAAGGGAAGGAGACTTCAACGAAGTGTAGACGTAAGAAAAGGGAAGTGTTCGCAGTCGTTTCTCTCGTAACGTTATATTGTCACTGAAGATGCACCGCGCGTACGAGATTAGTTGCTTCTTCTGCCTATTTCTCACAGAGAAGAGCTTGCAATCCTCTCGTATACATAGCCTCTATTTATCGGTTGTAAGATACCTCGTCTATGTCTCTATACACTCGCGTCGTTCCTCGAGAAGACGGGTAACCGTATAAGAAAGTACACGCGTATCAAGAAGTGAATAGGAAGCTCCGAGTGTACACAAGTAACAAGTTCACATTGTTACATTGTTACTTCGCTGTAAAAGAAAATTGTGATATTTTTTCCCGCTTTCGCGTTTTTATATATTATAAGAATTCCTGAAGATGATTTGAATCGCGTTAGTTTCATTTTTATAGCATTATGATATAAAAACCATTTTTAGGAAAACAAAAATTGTTATTCGTCCACGAAATTGTTAATTTTCCACGTTGTATAAATCGTTCGTTTAAGTCATCCGACTATACCTTACTTTTGCCGACTATTATTTCGGATTGGAATCCGGACATTGCTGTTCCTTAGTCGCGTTCCTCAGTACGTACGGCTGTACGTGCTGCATTATCTGATCGATCGATTAAGAGGGTTGGGTGTGGTATCGGATAGAAGGAAATCGAGAAAAGAAGAATACAGCCGGGCGGAGGAGGAGCGAAGAGGTGTGGATTCCTATGGCATCCACTCTCTCTTTCGTTCTTTTCAGACGCGGACGGACGTTGGGAGCTACCTTGATGGCTGCTCGCTTGCCTGCTCGCTCCTCAGCTTGCTGGCCCGGAGAGTTGCCTCTCGCCTGCCTGGCTGACTGGCTGGCTGGCTGGCTGGCTGGCTGGCTGGCTGCTTCGGCTCTCGATTACTTGAAAAACCGGATTCCTCCTGCGCGAAACTGTGTTTCCCGTCTCGTGTTTATGTACCAACACACTTTCAGGGCGAGAATAATGTTGGTTATTCCCCGCGCGCGCGCCCGCGTTACACTATGCATGTATGCGTGTATGTATGTGCGCGCCGCAGAAACCGCGCGTCTTCCCGTTACACTTCGTTTTGCCTTCGATCGGCCCAGATTCTTGCGGCACGGAAGATGCACCTTAAATAGACCGAGCGCGATACGCGACGCGTATCTATTAGTTATTCTTGATGAAAGCGCGAGAAATCGAGAATCTAAAAACTTATTTACCGTTTTTACGTGGAATATGAAAAACGGATTGCCGGAAAGTCGATTGCGGTGTCGGCATAGACCTCGGAAAAATTATATTTTCGACGATCAAACATGAAATTTTGCATTGTTATGGATAAAAATATAAACAAAGTTACTTCGCAAAGAAGAATAAAAATTCTGGTTTACATTATTATTTTGCGGAATAAAATATATAGTTTTGAATTAATACGCAAGCAGCCGTGTCGCAACAGTGCGGAATGATCAGTTTATGACAAAGTTTATTTGCGTATAGCGTGTATGTGTACGTGTGTGGCCATAGCCTTCATTCATCCGGCCGTCGTGGTAGCGCGGCTCGTTGTAAGAACGAAGAAAGTGGGAAGGGGGGAGGAAAGACGTGACGAGACCGACGAGAGATACCGGGCACTCATTTAGCCCGGCAATTTATTCTCGCGTTTTGTAATTAACACCAGGAAAGAAGTAGCAAAAGTTATTCTTCTCCTACGGGCACGCATGGCACGGGTGGAAGCAACTACTCCGGTCAGTCTGGCCTCCTCCCTCTTCGTCATTTCGCTTCGACTCGCTCCACCTTCGACTCTTCCTCACATGAAGAAAACGTACGTATCACTATTAAGCGTTAGGTCGATTGAGGCCCGGAACCTCCTGAACCAACTCGAGAATGAGAAACACATACACACACAAAAGGGCGAGCGGGGGAGAGGGAAGAGGACGGAGGGAAAGCAGGCAGAAAGAGGAGGAGAAGAAGAAGAAGAAGATGTGTGATGAGGAAGAGGAGCCGAAAAGAGAAGAAGAGAGAGTAAAGGAAATGGAGGGTGGGAGGTAAGAGATGAGGGCAAAGAAAACCGGAGAAGAGGATGATGGAGGCCTCTCCTCTGCATGCCACCGCAGTCAGTCCCAGACAGAAAGCGGTCTGTATAATTATGGGTTGTCACCTCATCAGCTCCGGAGAGGAGCCGGGGGAAGTAGCGGCGCGTTCGTCTGCACACGGGGTAAGAGTGGCGAGGGGACGGGAGGAGGGGGAGGGAAGTTATACCAGGAGTGCAGTCTTTAGCTCAAATTGTGTTTTATCGTCTTTCGCATTTGGCTTCAGGGTTTCGGCGACCGTTTCTTTCCTTTCTGAATTCTTGATTCCATTATTTTCTCGGAAGATCTTCGTTTCTCACCGACTGCGAAGGATACGCCGCGCGCGTCATTTATCCCCCGATCCGGATGATCTAGAGAGAAAAAGTGATTGCGTATATTACCGCGCGCGAGAAGTCGGGTTTCAAAACCGGATCGATCGGGATCGCGCAGACGTGAACGCGAGAGACGGGAGAACAGCGTCTTTAAAAGCGGCGAAGAAGGAGAGAGTTGTGCGCGCACGGGCGTCAGAAACTTCGAAAACGTCTTCATCGATCACAGGATTTTCGACGCCGCGCGCGCGCGCTTTCGCCTCGTCTCGCGTATCTTCCTCGCGCACTTCTTCTTTTTCCCTTTCTCCCGCTTTTGTGACTCTCGGCAGAGTCTCTCGATCTTTTCGCGCGTACACATACCAATCTACGCGAGGGGCACATATACAAAAAGGGCCACTGCCGCGAGAAGGTACTGAGGCTAAGTGGCGAGTTTAGAGGGATTTCATTAAATCATATGGATTGGGGATAATATATGTTATTGAGCGGAGCGTTCAAATCGCGCTCTATAAGTTGTAATAAGTCCAATTTTAGGGCCGGTCATGGGCCGGGTTCCGCAGTGGTTGTCGAGCGATTCGGTCGTCCGTTGGTCGACGATTGCCAATTGGCCCGGGGCCGGCGCGGAATGACAGTCACTGGGACCGGCAAACCCGCCACTTACTCGTCAAACGGCCAGCCGGTCCGCCGAAATCACTGCCATTTAGATAATTTGTAATGAATAGGCACCACTCATTCCACATACTCTTTCCTACCTTTCTCTCTTTTTTTCTTCTCCCCTCCGTCCATCGCATCAGTCTGATTCCCGAAAAGGCGCGCCGACCAGTTTTCTATCTTTCTCTCTCTCTGTCTTTCTTTCTCTCCGGTCAAAAGTTGATCTTCAATGACAACAGTATTGTTTATCCAATATTTCACGGGACAGACGGTTCCGAGAAAGACGCAACAAATCGCGGGAGAAACGCCGCGAGCCTCCACCGGGACCATCGAGCAAGATGATGACCACTTACGAAAGAATTCGAGATATTGTTCTCGTCCGAACCGAAAAAAGATATACGACCTCTACGAATTTCGAGCGCGTGTTCGCTCGAGAGGAAACATTGTGTGGCAAGCGCCGCTTGCGGGATAATGCGTTCGCGCGACTCGGCAAACTTAACCGCGAAGCGCACGAAAAATATATAAGGGCGCATATCGAAGTTTAAACACATTCGAGCGGGAAACATATCGATATCGGCACTGTGTGCCGGCGTGTAACAAATAACAGGACGCGTCGTCCCTTTCGCGATTCTCCCGTGCGTCGAAAGTACGTGGCATCGATCAAAAAACGTGACCACGCATACATTATCCCGCCCGTCGACTAACGAGAAAACGAGACGCGCATCTTGAAAAATCGAGATTTCGTAGCGGGGCGAATAATACACGTTGTCGCGCATTTGATATCGAATATATTCAATACCTATATATATATATAAGGGAAGAGAGAGAAAGAGAGGGAGAAGTGTCGAAACTCCATGTCGCGGCGGTCGACCCTGAGATCTCGTGGATTCGCGGGTGAATCCATCACCGTTGGCTTGCTAAGACGTCGCGCAAACATATGGGCCTAGCGCGACGGACGCGCGAATCAACGCGCGCAGATTATATGCAGAGCTTGTGCACCACCGCCGCCTGTTGTGATTGATATTTGGTTAAGCGGCCGGCGATCCATCAAGCCTCGCAAAAGCGCTCTTTATCCTTGGCTCTCCAGAAGCTACACGTCTCACCACGATTCCGGTAAAATCCGGATATACGCCCGCTTCTCTTCCTTCTCCCTCTTCCCCCCTCTCTCTCTCTCTTTCTTTTTCTCTTTTCTCCGAGTCTCAATCTTCCTCTCTCGCTTCGTCGCTAGCCCGTGAATCAAAGAACGGCACGAAAGGTGACGGTGTGTGTGCTCGATAATTGAATTTATGCGGTTTCTTCGGCGGAAGCCGAGGGAGGGATATATAAATGATGACGCGTTACGTGTAACGCTGTTCAAAGCGCCGACAATGATCTTTAAACGGCCGCGTATATTGTTCTGTTTGCAGACGTACCGAGGATGGAGAAATCACCGCTTCTGGCGAACGGATACAATCACCCACCCACGCACCTCAGCCACATGCAGTTCATGCAGCTCGGCGGGCATCCAGGTGCAGGACACACCGCTATCCTGTCACCGGCCAGTCTGCCACATCACCTGCAGGCGCAAGCACAGGCTCGCGTCGAGCAGGGCCTCAAGGTCAACCCAAATATGACCAACATGGAAGCCCTCGCGAGGTGAGTTTCTCCCTTCCTTTCTGGTTTCGACTCGCTTGTATCGTGAGAGAATGTGTGAGAGAGAGAGAGAGAGAGAAAGTGTGTGTGAAAGAGAGAGAAAGAGAAAGAGAAATAGCGCCGTTTCTCTCACGAGCGACTCCGGAAGCTGCGCGCAGCGGGAAACATTTTCATTAACTTCCTCCCCGAGCTTTACGAGTCGACTAGGGACAAGTCACGTCGGATCAGATGGTATAACGGAGGTGCGAAGTGATGCGCGCCCAGATCGAGCGCGTAGAGGAAAATTAAAACTTGTCGCGATTTTCTGCTCATTCCTCTCGTGCTTCTCGCGCTCGAATCAGCCGGCGGCTCATTTGGAAATTGGATTTATTTGTTTTTAATTCCTCCACGGCGAAATTCTCTCTCCGGCCGGCGAGGCCAAAGGAATACGTGCTTTAAGAGGATTGGAAGAGAAGCCGTGGAAATTCGAGGGGGTGTCTTGACACCGCTTGATCTCTTCCTTCTTCTTGTGCTTCTCTTCGTGTTATAGCCCCCCTTCTCTCGTCTTCCTTCGACTTAGCTTACTCTCTCACTCGTCGTTTACTCGAATTACGTTTCACTATCGCGCCGATGCGATCAGCCCAATTTGTTTCTTTTTTTTTTTTTTGGTTTTGTTTTTTACACGTACATGTGCATTCGGAATTAAACGAGATTCTTTTTCGCGAGTATCAGATTATAATCGAAAACCTCGAGGAACCGCGGTAAAATGTAGTTAATTAAAGTGTGGGTACGCGAACTGTCAATCTCGTCGAAAAAGAAGACACGATGTAATCTTGCGTACGCACGGGAAGATGATGCAAAGCTTTGTCTCGAGAACGCGCCTCGCGCAACATTATTCATGACTCGGATTGACCTTAAGATTCTGCAAACGTTTGAATCTACCCTCGTGCGTTAGACCATCTTTGAAGCCGCGGTGGAGGCCTTCTTGGAACGGCGCAAATCCTCGCCGCGCGATCCCAAGACGAATATCGCGGCTTTACTCGGCTACGTGGAGTGTGTGGAGAGCCGCGAAGAACCGAAGAGAGATGGGAAGGGAAGGAGAAGGGAGAGCTCGAGAAACAGAGAGAGGAGCGCCAAAGGAACAGCATCCTTGCTCGAGGGGGTAGACACGGGGCTAATCCCGGCATTTGTTAACGCGTTTCTAATAGATGCTCTCGGTACATCCCCCTCGCCGCGAAAGCGCTCCCGAGCTTTCGAGGATACGGAGAGTCGCCTTAATTTTCGATTACATCCGCTCTGTGTAATTAGCCCCATTCTCCTCAACCACTACCCCTCTTTGCGTTCGCTCTCTTTGAGCGGCGCTCGGGAAAATCGAGAGATTTAGCGACAGATGAAAAAAAAAAAAAAAAAAAAAAAAAGGAAAAAAAGTAACCAACGACGATTTCTCGTCAGAGGGGAACAGGATAAAGAGGTGACGAAAGAGATAGAAAAAAAAAAAAGAGAGAACGCCGTGAAAGAGTAAGTTTTTCCCACTGTTTACATGGGAATCTGATATGCACCTCGGACACATGTATAGAACGACGAATGAAGAGTTTTAATGCGGATCTCGGCGTTCCGGATTTTAAACGCATCTCAATCTTTCTTAACGACGCGGCGGCAGCGACGAGCGTTTGCGAGTGCGTGTGTAGCGACGTGCGATTGTGTGTTAGCGGACCGTACACGCGTGTATAATGATACGGCGAAGGCGGTGCCGCACGTTTCGCATTATGATTTCAGCGCTTTGCTTTTAATTAAAATGCAAATCTATCGCGACGGAGGAGCGAGCGAGCGAGCGAGAGAGATCGGGAGGTAAGACGGATTACGTCTGGGGGCGCCACGACAAACACCGGAATATGATTAATTCAACGCAACCCCATCCTGGGACACCGACGCCACCGCCGTTACCGCGCGTCCCTCCGCCTTCTGCGCTTCCCTCCCTCCCCCGCTTGTCCTGCTTCATCGCCATCCCTTAACTCGCCGTATCTCCTTCTTTCCCATCGCCCGTTGCCGCCGCCACCGCCGCCGCCGTCGCCCGCTCCACCCTTTCTCTTGTCTTTCATCGCTCTGCGTGACCTCTTCGACCAGTTTCCACCATGGACGACGACGGCGGCGGCTTTTCTATCTGTCTACTCCTCGCATTTCCTTCTCGCTTCTATCTTCGTCTCTCTCTCTCTTTTTCTCTATCCTTTCTCTGTCAACATTGAGATTTATTTTTCACAGTGCAAATACGCGGAACAATGACAATGAGACCCGTGGAAACCGTGTCAGACATTATTGACATTACATCGTGAAACTTTTCTCCCGTTTGAAAGGAGAGACTTATGGGTTTTTTTTTTTTTTTTTTTTTTTTCTGCTCTCCGTAAACGAAGATCCGGTCTTCTCCTTGATTATTTCGCCCGCTCTACTTGGTCTCGTTACACCCTTATTTTTTTCTTTGCAACCGCGCGCGCGGATACGGATCTTCATGGGTCACAAATTAACTCCGCTCCCGCCGCGTTGACATCTTTTTTCCTGCTTGTTTTCTTTTTATTTATTTTTTTTTTAATCAGAGACATCAAAGACTCTTCATTCCCGGTGCGTTCGACAACGGTCGAATCCGCGGTACATCAACGAGACGAGGACTCTTAATCAAGCGTATCCTCTTTGCACGGAAGGACGCCTCTCTTCCACGCGATTTCTTCCACCAACGCCCGTGCGAACTCAACTCACGCGCGTTTTTTTCCTTTCGTTTCCCAGTTTTTAATTCGCGCCGTTCGATCCGTTCGGCCGAGGTTTTGAGCTTTTCTTTTCCATTTTTTGTCCGTGTCGTAACCGCCTTTTGTTTTGTGCTCCACAGGTCCGGGACGGTTTGGGAAAACTGCCGAGCAGCCTACGAAGATATTGTCAAACATCTCGAAAGGTAGGACACATTCTAACCGCATATAAAGAACGAAAAAACCAAAGACCGAAAAAAAATCGCGTCGGCTCTCGCAAACATCACATTTTTGTTTCGGCCGAGGCGCCGTTTCTCGAACGAGACGAGCGAACGCGCGCACGTTCATCCGCGAATACCCGTAATTCTCGATTAGTCGGAAAAATCGTGAGCATCACGAACGAACAAAAATACAAAACACAGCGTAGGGCTCTCTCGATGACGCCCGACGGCCTAGGCCGCGCTACTGCGCTTCCGATAAATCAGCATTATCGGCGCATAGTATCGAGTTTCCGGTCGCGCGACAAGTTGAGTCCAGGCCTGACGCTGTAATGCCAACATGATTTGTATGGTGCGTAACCCCTGCACCGCCTCGCCCTTCTCCACCCCCTGACGCCATTCTACCTGCCCTCTCTCCTATATCTGCCGCAAAATCCATCTACCGAGCGGCGACCTCCAATTCATCCGATACCCAACACACAGAGAGCCCCGGAGAGCGAGCCACCGAGGTTTCCGCGTGATCCTAACCACTTGTCACTTTACGGCACGCAGATCATCGTCGCGACGTGCCCGTCCATCATTCGGGGATTAAATCATTCGAGCGCCTGCGAAATACTCGCGCCCGCCCCGAGCCGTCGCGCTCCCGAAAGGGTTGATTTCGGAAAGGGGCTTTTGGCCGTTCCACCCCCTCATCCTCGGCGAAAAGGGTGCGAAGTAGGCGAGGCCCCCGCTTCATTATCGCTCTCCTTCGGACATCGAGCTCAATGTCGCGTGTCTCCGCAAAAAAAAAAAAAAGAATTCAAAGAGAGTCGAATCGTTTGAACGGGGACGCATCTTGAAAATGTTCAATTTCACTCACGTCAAGGAGAGTAGATACACAAGGAGAGAAAGAGAGATGTATTCGCGGTCCTCTCCGCACTTTTCACGAGTCTGCGAGCGAAGAGCCGTTAATATGAGGGTGAAAATCGACACTTGGCCGTCCGAAACGTAATTTCCAATTCAAAGGCAATGACCACTGGTCGAGCCTCGCCGCCGACCACTCACGCGTCCCCCCTTTCTCTTTCTCTCTCTCGTTCTATTTGCTTTAGCGTCGACCCCACCGTCGACTTCGTCAACCGGACAAACGCGTATTGTGATTTCAGCCTTTGACTGGTGGCCGTTCGATGGATATCGCAGGGGGAGGTAAATGGGCACGAGGCCACGGGGAGAACGGATGCGGGCGGGCGAGAGTTCGGGGGGCGAGGGGTTCATCGCGAGGGATCGGGAAACGGACCGGAGCAGCATGAGAGTGAGAGAATGAGAGAGAAAGAGAGAGAGAGAGAACGGCGGGGGTGGTTTGCTGCGGAAGGGCGGCGGACCTGCGAGCACACCGTGAATATTCATGGCGAGAACCCTAGACGAATTCGGACTTGTTGCGACTGACACTGATGTAAACCTTTGTTTATCCTGCGTGGCCCGCGCATTCGTTCCCTCGAGATACGCAGCCGCGCAACCGGAGGGCGATCCTCGAGTATTTAACTGCGAGTTAAATTCTGATTAATCGACGGCGCCGGCTTTATTAATTGTTTGTCCTTTTGATTTTACAAACTCGCACTGCCTGCGCAGACCGGGTATGTGCGCGCCGTGTGTTACTCGCCACCGCCTGTTCACTTTCTTTCATCCCCTTTGCGCCGCTTATCACGTTTTTTCATAATCCCGATAAATCCGTTTCCGTTAGTCTATTTTAGTCTACTCGGGGAAAAACTCGAATTTTTTCCGCTTTAAATTCGAATGCGTTCCGCGCGCGAAAGATAAAGATTTATTATTTTCTTAATAAACTATTTTTTGCGCACCAATTGTGCTCAACATTGATAGCGTTGGGTGTAATTGCATCAATCATTTTCTTCATGATGAGTGATGTCTATAGAACTAAGTTTCGGATATATGACTATATAGCGGATAAGCAGTCGTTATACGAGCGGGGGATAAAGGCAAAGTTGCGGAAGAGAGAGAGAGAGAGAGACGCGCAGTTTCCATCGCGCGCGCGCCCCCGTCGACCCTCAGTAAGCGCGCGCGCGCTGCGCTGCGGTGGCTCGCGCGTTATGAAGTAAGTAATATTAATGGTTCCCCGCAGTCAGAATGTGTTCGGTATCAATGCGCTAATGTTGGCTTCCTGGCTTTAAAACTACCCAGTCATTCCGGCATAATTCACGCGCATTGTCTGTCGCCGTCCAACTACCATCCGCCATCAGTTTCTCCGCTGCCTTCCTACGGGTTCCTTATCGGCATCCCCTTACGCGTTGCCCGCCTTCGTTCTCCCGCCCTCTCTTCCTTCCCTTACCGACGATCCTTTCGCTCATCTCTCTTCAACCTGTCGCAAACTTGGAGCCACCTCTCCTCGTCGCACTCGCGACGTCATTAATTACAACGACGACGCCGACGACGTCCTATCGTCCAGGACATCTGCTGGAAAATAATATTCATAAACTTGAGCCTCGTCGTTACGACCGGAGTCTTTCTGCTCGCTCCCTCTCCCTTTTCTTTGCCGCATTCAGTTCTTGCTTCGTCTCGTCTCGTCTTTCTGTCTCTCCCTCTCTCCTTGTCTTTCTTGCGGCCTCCAGCAAAACGACGTCGTCCATTTACATTTATGGTCATGGTTTCGTGGTCGTGGTCGTCGTCTACAAAGAAGTGTATCAACGACGACGAACGCAAAACGGACACACGTCGAACGCGCGTCATAAGATATTTCATTTCTTGCCGCTTTGATAACCGCGCACGCGATTACCGCCGGCGTTGACGTCGAGTCGTATCGCAGGAAGAGAGGAAACAGCATAAGTCTGAGATTATCGTATAATCGTTTAGCGTATAACACTTAGCTTAACGCACGATTCGTTTCAGTTCAATGCTCGCGTCAATACATTATCATGTGGTCGATCGGATTAATAAGAAAAACACTAAGAGCCACGTGACAAAAATGCACGTTTATTATCGGATGCGAAAGGTGAGTCACCGTCAGACGGTTTGTACGCGCGAGCGAGCGCGACTTGACATTAAACATTTTGTTATTATTTTATAAAATGTTACGTCAAATTTATTCGACTCCTCGTGTTGTTGTTGAGCGCGCAATGCGACGATACGCGATGTGCGACTTTTTGTTTTGCGAAACACACACATGTTATCACAATCTTAATACATCGCGTTTCGAGAAAAAACAATTACATCGCTTTTACAAAAGCAAGAAACTTGATAATGAAATATTACGCTATTTCGCGCGAATTACGATGAAAATAAGGTCCACTTTATGACGTAATTGCGGATAAGCGTGAGGTGAAAAATAGCGTATCCCGGAGCGGGATTAGTCCCGGCTGTCAGCTTCTAGTCTATCGCGCGAGGCACGACGCGAACGCGGCGAGACGGTTAATTCGACTCGGCGATCGCGCGGGCGATAGGAGAGCCGCTCTCGCGTGCGCGCGCGCACGCTCTCCTCTTACCATCACAAGCGGGCACGCTAATTGCGTTCAAACCAACTGTCAGCGTACGGACGGACACAGAGCGGATGTGCAACACCTACGGAGATGACTATAGGCCGCGTAGGGCTGCAGCGCGACGTGCGTGCAAATACGCGCATTGTGATTAATATCGTTTACCGCGGTCCAGGCTTCGAGCTGTCAGCAGCCCGCAACGAGGATCCCATAATTACGCGATGCGCCGCGACGCGTCGGTTTCCGTCTTGTTCGCTTAATCGCGCGTATCACACGCGAGATTCGACACTATCGAATCGATCATTTCTCGGCAATTGTTAAAAAAAAAACTTGTTATTTAATTTTTTTTCTCTCTTTAATTGGAAAATTGACTAATTATTACGTGTCATTGCGCATGATTAGGAGTGTAATGAATCGAAGGCCGTTTCCGCAATTCGATGTGCACGCAGATTCGAAGGAACTCGATCCGAGCGAGACGGCCAGATTACGTCGCGTAGCAAAATGAATTACGCGCGAAAATCACTACGCCGATTATTACATCCCGTTGCGCTGACAAAGCACGCATTAGTCCGCTATCACTTTCGTTCCCTTTCTCGCGAGAGCGCCGCGTGTTTCTTATACACGTTCCTCGATTCTTCCACTTGCCAACCCCGTAATTTCTCAACATAATTTTCGCGTGTAATTACCGGTATGCGCGCGCGCGCGCGTTTGACCGGGCAATTACTTAGATATTTAAAGAAACGCAATCTGCACCTCGTGTGTGCTCGAAGAAGAGAAGAACTAAAGAGAGAGAGAGAGAGAGGCACGATCGAAGTTAGGATCGCCTTAATTTCGCAAGAGCAGGTCGAATCGTTCGATCGCGAAGCAGGTATAAAATCCATCGGCAAATGGACTCCTCACCTGGTCACCTTTGTTCGTTTCTCTCCCTTTGATCGATTATGCTAACGTCTATCCATGAGCGTCCGATCTCGACAATTAAAGTGTCCGGCAATTTTGTGCACGACGCGCATCATCGTTGTGCGACCGCGTCGTCGTTGTGGCTCGCGTGATCCGAAGGAAGGTCGCACGTATATCCCCCGGGCCGGGTCAGTCGAAAATATTCGATTCGCGACAAACCGTTTTGGTTAATAACTTCGTTTTTTTTTTTTTTTTGACGAACTCGATCGGGTCCTTCCGCGAATCGATTATCGGCGCTGTCTATCGGACCACTTCTAAGGACGACAGAGGGACGATTGCCTTACATCACGATTCTGGGGCATTGTCGTGACTGGACGATGCGAGGAAGAGGAAGAGGAGGAGGAGGAGGAGGAGGAGAAATCTCTTGGGAGATAATGGATTGATCGTCTTACGGTGTGCCACCACGCCGCGCGCACAGTCGCGAACAAGTAAAGATCGAGAAAAACTAAGTACATGTGGAAACGAAAAGCGATGCGGTTTATTTAATTGAACGAGACGAGTTTTTTTTTAATATACACGTGAGCAAGCGAACGGAACTTTAAAAACGGAACTTTTGTCAATTTTGAGAAAAACGACGAAAAACTCTAAATCTTTGGAAAACTTCTCGGGCGATTATACAAGCCGTGTTTTCTCGAAGAAGAAAAGAACCGGGAGAGAAGAGGGCGGAAAGGGGGCAGAAAGCTCTCCGGAGGCTGAGCGACATTTATTTTATTAACCAGACTAAACTGTTTATCGACCGGATGTCGCGCGGCAAGCGCCGTGACGTCGTTTGTCCGAAATGATAATTAATCTCCCTAACGCTACGAGAGAACGGCCGCGACAACCGAGTCACTTTTGCATGCAAATACTTCGCCGATGTTACGCACCTCGCTTAAAGAGCAAAGGAATTTTAATGGGAGCGACAAAAATACATGTCGATCATCTTTTTCGCAGAATAAAGACATTACAAATTTTCGTGGAAAATAAATGTCGATTTCGAGGTTTTATACGTTTAAATTCGTTGACATCTACAAAAAACATGTTTTCGACTTTGTCGTTCAAGCTCTGCGTTGCATATCGGTCGGAGGACCATGCGACGACGGGTATTACACAGAGAGACGACAACGACGGCGAAGGGAATCATCCGGTTGCGAGGGAGAGAGACAAAGAGAGAGGGGAGGATGTCATGTTGTGCCAACGTGCATTATTAGAACGTACGTCATCGGCCGGTAACGAGCCAAACCGAGTAAACTTTAGGAGAGACGTTGGCGACTTGAACGCGTTCTCGTCGCGTTGTCGACCTCGTCGGAAGCGCCCCCGACGAAATGATGATTAATGAAAAACATAATTAGTCACGTCGTCCGCAAACATGTCCTCTTCCCTCTCCCTCCACCTCCCCCCCGGATACTCCCACCGGACACTAATGTACCATGAAATTGTCATCCTCCTTATTCCTCCTTAATATTTTTTTTCCACTCTTTGCTCTCGTCTCGTTAAAGTCTCGCCCGTCTTTCGTCGGTTATATTTTCTCAACGCGCGCGGGAAACGCGCCGCGTGCTATTCATGTCGCGCGGGCCATCGGTAGCAGTGAACTAACGAGCTTGCGATCGTCGCGTCGTGTAAATTTTCGCCGTCGGACACGCGCGCGGCGTAAATTGGACCTCCGGCGATGCCTGATATATAACCGTCCGTGTGTGTATGTTATCGCGATATTTAAAACCCATTTTTTTTTTTTTTTTTTTTAATAGACTTTGCAAGCGTATTTTCGACACCAATGAGATTTAATCACCGATAATATCGCGCGAGTTTTTCAAAAACTCTGGCGGAACAAACACCACGAGTTTCGAAAACGCCGAAATCGAAGGATTTTACGCGTTTCCCTTTGCCGCCAAAGCGGATTTTTCGCGTGATATCGCGCGCGACCGGTCAAGATATATTGTTATTAAATGGTTTCCCTTCGGCGCCGCATATACACGTCAGTATATTACGTAGCGCGAGACTCTCTCCGGACACGGCCGAGTGAAGGGTTACACGCGCGCTGATGTAGTGTTATTTATACTCCCGCGACATGCGATTCCTCGCTGCACTTCCGGCGAGCGTGTACCTATACTTCTTTGCTATTGATCTAGTCATCACACGTACGTATATATATACACACACACACACACACACACACATACACGTAGATTTCAGTCTACTTTTCGGTTTGCTTTGCTCTCGAGACTTATTATTCGCAACGGGAAAGTAATCGATATTTTTCCGAGATAAATCGTTGACGAAGCAACGTTTCGCATAAATAAGGAATTAAGAAGCGCGTTAAAGTACGCGGATATCTGGAGGGGGCGCGATCAGCCGGCGGGAGCGGCGATGGTACGTGCGGTGGCAGGTGGTTAATTGAAAAGCGGCCGGAAGGGCGCCGTTAAATAAACCGCGGACGAACGTTCCTGCGGTTCCGCGGTGCTACCCATTCGCAGCCTCGGTTTCACTGGCACTTTTGGTAATGAACTAATATTTGCAGTGTCCGTCCCGCGCGCGCGTTTCCGCGCGTGTGCGCGCGTAAGGGGTAAAGCGCGCGCACACACGAAGGCGGAGGCGCGTGTGGACACAATCGTCGGCGTGTTATCAGCGACCCTTCCGTAAATACGCGCTTGGCCCCGCGGGGGTCAGACCGCCCCCCTTCCCACACACACCCGCCATCACACCAACCGTCTCTCTTTCCTCTCCCGCTTTCCTCGCTCTCTCGCAAATGGCGGTGCACCATGCATATGCGTCGCTTGCATGTGCTCCAGAACAGCGAGAGCGGGACCTGTTACGATATGCATACAGATCAAATAGCTCCGTGTGTGCTTTGCATTCTCGATGATTGCGCCCCCGAAATCAGATTCTTCTGCCTTCGTCGTCTGCATTCTCCCTTACTTCGGGGCCGGACCTGCGCGCGCTTTGATCAGCGCGACGCCGCGCAAATGTACGTGTATTCGCGCTCTTTCCTGATATCTTCGGGTTATTCGTAGAAAAAAACATTTACGAGGAAGAAATTTTGCAGTTTGAAATATTATTTATTCATAGATATTTAAATTTCGATCATTTCTCCCTTCTTTGTTTTTTGACATTATTGTTTTATTATATATCGAAAATCGACTTTAAAAAAAAAAAGAACTGTCGTCAAAGAGTTTGAGAGACAAGAGAAAGAGTAGAAAGACGAAGAAGGAAAAGGAATGTGTTCTCTCCGACACTTTCTGCGCGTGACAGCGCGACGAAAAGAGAAACGGAGTTCTCGCGGTGACAAACGAGCCGAAGTGGCGGCTACGGTCACTCTTGACAAGAATAATCGTTTTCCAATTGAAATCCGATAGCAACTTGGTACATGTGGCCGTCTCTCTTTCTCTCTTTCTCTTTCACTCTTACATTCTCGCGCCACACGTTGATCAATGCTTCTAAAATGTTTCTGACGTCGATTATGCGGAAGAGGACCGTCACAAAAATAACTTCCGAATACTTTCTTCATAAAACACAGAGTGAGAGAGAGAGAGAGAGAGAGAGAGAGAGAGAGATCGCGATCACTTTTATAGTGGGCACCTCTTGTCGCCACCGTGCGCGCAAAAAGCGACAACTTTTCGCAAATTTAAATAATATCCTTTTATATTTTCGAGACACCGTGTGCGCTGAGAGCACAAGTAGCAGGGACACACGCTCGTACGTTTGCGCGTCGGCCGTCATAAATCCAGCCGGATGCTACCGGGAGAGAGAAAATCTACAATTCTAAAGCTTTCCATAAAACACTCGACAAAACGCTTCACCCGCACTTTTCGAGTGGCCACCGAGCCCTCCATCGCCACCTCTCTCCTCCATCGTTCTTCTCTTCCTCTTCCTCCGCTTCTCCTCGCGCCGCTCTCTCTGCCGCGCGCTCGCGCACACGTACATATACACGTACACCGTGTGTATGTACGTATGTACGCGTCTATTGAAATATGTAAAATCGTGTAACCTCTTCAATTTACATAGCTACGGCTACGCGGAGTGGCCGCTCGTCGCGCTAATTGATAATTCCGCGTACCATATACTCTTTTCCTCCTCTCACGAGATGCTCGCTTCGGGCTAGAGAGAATCGCGGCCAAAGCAAACAGCAGTATCAAATCGCCACCGCGATTAGATCGCTAAGCGGTACCGCGTTTGGAAGAGACCGCTTTTTCCTCGATTCTCGTATTTTCTCGAGATCGCACTTGCGGATCTACGCAAGAATCCGCGGCTTGTTTACTTTTCCGGCGATTATTTCGAGGCGAATTCCTCGTTGGGATCGTTGGGGCGAGACGGCACGTAGGCGTTTCCTATTTCGCGAGATTTAAGCGATCTTTTCGTCGGCGTTCGCGTTTCAGAGAGAGAAAGCGAGAAAGAGAGAGAAATTGGTTCAGCAACAACGAACGAGAGAGGAGCGAATGCGATAGACGAGGACGAGAAAGAAGGAGGAGGAGGAGGAGACGAGACGCTGATGATGATGATGAAGCAAATGCCTCGGACGTTGTCTCACGTGATAGACGTCCATCATCGGGCACGACGAAAGCTCAACATCGCGAGGCGACACATAAATATATATACGCCCGGCTCTACGCGCTGTGTTGATGCAACCATTATTTTTTCTCTCTCTCTCTCTTTCTCCTCCTCTCGTCGCTGGTAATCGCTTCCCTCTTCCATCGTATCTTCCTCCTCGTCCTCCTCTTTTCTTTTTTTTTTCCTCCCCGGCAACGCGTAACACCACACGCGTGATCCACTGCGACGGCACGCCGTTGCCACTGGTATTTCGGAGCTCGCTGAACAAACAAGCGCCGATAAAAGTACCGAGGGTATATAGTACATCTGGAAGTAGGGATCATCAGTCACGACGCATCTGCGAGGCACTTTCAGTTCTCTCTTCTGCTCTCGCTGCTTCCCTGTCTCTCCGTTTCTATCAGTTTCTCTTTCTCTCTCTCTCGTAGCTGTGTCTCGCATCTCCACCCACCCGCGCGAGAGCGCTAAAAACCATTTGTCATCGCCAACGTAAATATGTTCCCGAGCAAAACGTGTATTCGACTTGCCTCCTCCCGCGAGAAATCGGAGGATTATTCTTGTAGAGACTGCAACGCGCGCGTAATGCGCGAGATTTCGGGAGATTGTGGAGTTTGCGGCGAGAAAAAGAGAGAGAGAGATAGCAACATATCTGTTTTGTACGAAAGGAGAGCGAAATAAAATTACTCTTTAATCGCAAAGATGAAACCGAACGTTAAACACGACGCGTCGTCGAGTGAAAACAATTTGTACTCGCGACAAAATTTGTCAACCGATCGCGTCTCGACAACGGGAAGCACAAAATTATATAAAATCGCTCGGAATACAAAGAACAAGAGAAAGAAGAAGAAGAATGAAGAAAAACGCGTTTGCGCGGAGCTTATCTTTATTTAGTGTAACCACACGTCCGCGCCCGGGGGAGTACCTTAAAAAGTTCGTCTAATAAAACCCCCAAGCCATTTGTCAACGGGGGCGCGAGAGCGCCTCGGGGGCGGCTGCTGCTGCCGCTGCTACAAAATGTATGTAAAACACATCCAGTCGACGCCGCGGCTCGTGAGGCCGTAACCGCCCGCGTCTGATGGGCCGACATCTAAAATAATAAAAGTTGCCTCCGTCATTTGTCAACGCTTCCTCTAAGGAGCGACACGGCGAGTCCCACCTCGTAATTTCGCGATGTCGCAGCTGCGTTTGCTGTTCCTCTCGTTCTCTCTGTCTCTCTTTCTCTCTTTCGTTGCCTATCTCCCTGTTTCACCCTTGCGGAAGACACTACAACGATTTCGTCTTGCGCGTTTACGGGGCTCCCTTAATTTTACGAAGAATCGTCTTTCCGCCACCCCCGCGCGCCGAGGGTGTGCGCGATTCTCGTTACCCTTCGCGGAATAAGAATTTGAATGAAGCTCGCTCGACTTAATGCGATAACGCGCGCGACACAACGACGTGAGCGTCATAAGAAGTATAAGCGGGGGGAATCCCGCAAACGTCGAGTGTCACATCCGCTCGGTTACCGCGGCGATTCACAAGCGATATATATTCTCCGAAAATATTTCCTTGCCTCACACAACTACGCCGCTCCTTTAAATTGTATTTAAAAAAATAACAGCACATACAGTGTCTCTTCAAAAGCGACGACGCGCGTATAAACGATCGAAACTTTGTAGTTGCGGTAACTCGCATTTTACGAGATATGTAGATGTTGGCTTAATTAAACTACGGAACGATTCCCGGAAAGAAGCACCAAAGTCGGCACCGTAAAGATCGTCTCTCATCGGTGCTTCGGGAATTGGCGCGAGCGAGTCCCAAGGTGACGCAAAACGAGGCGTTCTCATACTTTATGTCCGCCCGCCTTAATCCGATACCAAACGAGAGAAAAAGAGAGAGATAGGAGCGCGCACACACAACACACACATATATTCTTTCTTAAAGGTAAAATAATAAATAAAATAATATATTCCGCGCGTCGACTTGCGGACGAGGCAATAATCTAGGAGAATAAATGTGCCAGACGACTTTTATGAAACGATTCGAAGGGTTCCTACGCAAGCCCTTGTACGCACGCATATATATATATATACATATATATATATATAGTTGAAAAATAAAATCCTAACCCTTTCTCTCATATGCGCGCGTCAAGGGAGAGAGGCGAGGAAGATAGAGGAGTCGCGTCGGGGATAAAAACGTTAAATACGACCGCTGAACACCAGGGGCCGACAATAAAATCGTCGTAAACCATTTGCTCAAAATAATGCACCTGCTTGGTCATTTCGCGCTGTACCCGCAACTCTTCAATATCCATTTGATATTTGTATACGTTGTTCGCTGTCTCGACCCGGTCAATATGAACGGCGCCAAGTGTATTGCTGCTCGTGTGACGTGCGTATCATAATAATTGAAAACACTTTCGCCCCATGTCAAATTTCAAAAATTGCGCGTCTTTTGTGCGAGAAACAACAGTTCGCGCATTACGGTGGTATAATTGAAACGTATTGAAAGAGATGTTTTTACGCGGTAACGCGATGTTATTACGTGTAATTTGCATGAAAAAAAAAAAAAAAAAAAAAAAAAAACCGATATAATATGCTTTTTCACTCCCGCGAAAGAGAGGAAAAAAGGAAAGAGAAAAGCACATTAGTTCTGCAATGGAGATCGTTCTCTATCGGCGGATAAAGCCGAACCTCGTGGAAAATCTCGTGCTGTCCATAAAGTCGACCTCACCCTCGGTGGCGTGTCGTTTCTGCATTGAAAGAATGATCGAGTACCCCGCGCCCGAAAGGGCGAGCGAACGCGCGCGGGCAAACGCGCCACAACCACCACCCGCTCGGTGGCGTTTGAGTGTAACCGCGCGCACAGCACTCGCTTATTCCAGTTTATTTTCAAGTAACCCTTCACATTGCGCTAATGTATTTCTTTTAAGCCGCCATTCACGCCACCCGACATTTCAATCCGGTCCATTCAGCGTCCGTCCGCCCGCCCGCTCTTTCCGCGAAACACACGACCGATCGATCTAACCAACACCGCGCGTCAATATTCACACGACTTAATCCATTCCAGCGAATGACTCGTCATCTTTTTTTTTTCTTTCACTTCCTCGTTTCTTCTTCGACGTCTTTCTCTAACGTTCTCTCTCTCTTTTTCTTTTTTTTTTTCTAATTCTTCCTTTGAAGTGTTTTGTACAAGTGTCGGTTGCTTTTTCATTGACTCGACAACGTACGCGTCAACAAATAATTTATGAAAGTAATTATTAATTAAGTATCGACAAGTAATCAAGCATTACATAGGCGTTTGTTGGAGAAATTTCAATTACAATTTGTTTTTCTTGTGCGAATTACTCGAGGAAGAGAAAAATTTCACACATGTGAATTATTTGTGCCTACATGCGCGTACATGTGTGTGCGTGTGTGTGTGTGTGTGAAGGGAGAGGATTCGTCGCAAGATAAAAAGTCCGAGTGCTGCGTTCGACGTTATAATAATCCGCGCATGTACGACACGCGGTGAAAAGGGGTTACGCTGCATTCCTGTCCGTTTCGATGTCTATAACGCGCCGACAAAGGGTTCCATCAAATCGCACGTGTTTGTTTCGACCCTATGGATCGCTAAATATTTCATTTTGCATCCCTCGAAAGGTTTGATCTCGATTCAGGTATCGCGCGCGCACATGTCTTGCGCGAATCGCGCATGTAATTACGATAGGTGGATCCCGATTTACTCTCTCTTTGAGTTTTGATGTTGTACTACGAGGTCTCATCGTACGTTTATTTATTTCACCGCCCCAAGAGAGGCGACAGAGAGATTCCCGACAAGTTACGTCAATTTTTTCGCAATTGATTAACGAGAAAGTGTCTTTGGTTTTTCTCAGAATAAATATTTGGTTTAATTGCGAATTGATTTTTTGCGCGAGGAGAATTTTATTTAGCACAACGCTGACAAAATTGTATCGACAAATGGGCAGGCGAGACATGTAGTTACAGAAACGCGGTCGTGTTTCTGACTGATCGAACAGTCGACGAGTTTCATTATTCCGGGACTGCGGTGGCTTCGTCCCTCTCTCTCGTTCTCTTTTCCTCACTCCATAGTCCTATCTTCGTTTACATTTATGATTTAATATGATCGTCCATTGTTACGTCCCCTCCGGCTATATCGCGTCTCCCTTTCTTCCCGTACAAATATCTCGCTTTCTGTCCTCGTTACCTATGTAATTTGAACGGTCTTTATTGTTGCTTCTTGCCAGAAGAATGTCTACCGTTTCCCCTTATTTAAGTTTCATCTCGACGGATTGTCTTCTTAACCCGTTATCCGGAGTTATTTTCTCGGATTTTGCGCCAGTCACGTGCCACATTTGGACGTTGCCGAAAGTAGTTCCGCGCGTTTTGGCGATAAATTTGACGTCGAGAAGACGGAATCTTCTCTTCCGATAATGTGAAGTGGTATAAAACTCGTGTGTTAATCACAGCAATGTAAATCGCAATTAAACCCGAAATGGCAAAATGACAGCGACGTAACAAAGACGGCACACGGAAAGGGCGGTCGTGCGCGGAATATTAAATTCGCGCAGAATTCGACTAAGTTTTCACCGAAGCATTATGGGTCGGCTATCTGGATGATGTAGCACCGAAGTTAGGAAGACTTTTCCAAGCCAACCCGCCCCCTCCCCCACTTTCTCTCGCTCTCTTTCTCTCTCTCTCTCTCTCTCTCTGTCTGAGCGTAGGTTCCAGGGTAGCAATCTTTTATTATTAGCGCAGGCTTTACCAGACAATGAAACGAAAGGAACGGAATATGATATTGTAGTACAGAGGCCCGTCGGAAAGGGAAGCTATTGTCGGTCTCTTTGAATTTTAAAGTCAACGATCGATACGGCTCGGGGGATGCGCCTTTAGCCATATAACCATATAAACCGCTTCAGTCCGTCTCCTCTCTTACCCTCGCGTTCCTATCAACCTATCGTGCGCTGCTCGTCCTTCGAGGTCCCTTCGCTGCCACTGGCTTAGCCCTGCTTCTGTTTATTTGGGATCACTCGGTACACGACGATTCCAAGCGCGAAAGAACCGATTCGCCACAATTTTTCGGCGTAACGACCCAGAAGCAGGTTGAACTTGGATCACGTCTTGTTTATTTTGCTTAATTGCAAATTTAAATTGATTGTTTATATCAGTACCTCTCGCTTTTCTTGTGATACTATCCAAGAAACAACTTGTACGCAATAATTTTCAACAGAGGATCAACAGTCGTTACAATGTATTTGTAAGCAAACGATAAAAGCTTCCGATATTGTTGTTCGTATAATAACCAGGATTCACGTCTGAAAATTGTATAAACACCGAAAAGCGCCTGTATATTATGCTTCTCCTTCCGCGACTGAAAACGAAGGTCGCAAGGCCGTCACCAAATTGTCGGCGGACTGATGATAAATTGCGCCCTCGGCCCTGCGGAAACGCCCCGCTCGTACGAGCATGGCGCACGGGGAATCAAATTGCAATTTGTTATTTGTAATTCCGAGTGTCGCTTAATATACTCCCAGGCACTCCCACACTTTCCCTTCGTTCTCGCTCGGGTGGCGCGGAAGGGTTAGAAATTAAGCGTAGGTTGATGAGAAAACGCGCGAAGGTGCGAGGCAAAGGGGAGAGAGAGAGTGTCATCTTGTTTGGTACTAATAAACGGTGATTAAGCGGCGTGTCTTTTATTTCTGTCGCTCATCAATAGACGCGCGCTGAGACCGTATGTGTAAATACCGAAGAGAGCTGCTTTTTTTTTTCTTCAAGTCGCCAAGCCAAAGAGTTTCCGATTGTTTTCGCGGCGGATTTCTCCATCTTTCTTTCACAGGCCCGATATCCCGAAACGATTCCGATTCGACATAGGGAGAGAATCGTCGGCTGACTAGGCAAATATTCGATTTTGTCTATTCAATTTTCCAGAAAAATGACGCAGCCGCCATCTCGGGAACTTCCCCGTCCCCTCTTTCAGCTCAAATATTATCGCTGGAACTCGAACGCGCGGGGGCAGAGGGGGCGCCTCGAAGGAAAAGAATAAGTTCGATCAGTCAGAGGGTGGCGGTTACCGTTTCGGTTATGGCTTTCGGAAGCGTCGTCGAATCCTATTCTTGCGCAAACCCGATAAGCGCCCTTTCGCGCGTATATTTTCGCACACGCGTCATCTATATATGTACATACGTTGTTGTACGTGTGTATGTGTGTGTGTGAATGCAGCTACTAAGAAAGAGAGATGGAAAGATGACGAACAACATTTTATCGCGTTATTCATCAAATTTTTCTTCTTTATACAAGTATATTATAAACACAATATTTATTAAACTTTAAACAAACATTCGCGCAACGTTTGATGGAAAAAAAAATTGAAATCGAGATGTGGTCTTCATGAATTTTGTTAAAACATTTGTCAGATGACTAAACTATAGGATGATATTGAAAATTGATCTGAGAAAAATATGTTGACCCCAATATCCGGAGAAGTGCTCTTCGACGCAAGTGAGAGCACTTTTCCGATCCATATGCACTCGTATCACGAAGAACGAAGAGTCTGTCTCTCCCCGTGTCGCGATCATCCCTTGCGCGCGATGACTTTCCATTTTTTTTTCTCTCTCTCTTTCTCTCTTTCTCTCTCTCGGTGTATTTTTCTTGAATATGCTTTGTCGGATACGCGGTTGGAAGGACGAGGTACGCGAAGGGGGTGACTAGCGGCACCGGAGGCTGCGAGGGGGTTGGTGTACGTGAGTTTATTTGCGTTTTGCCTGCCGGCTGAGTATCGAAGCGTTCAGGAAAGCCGAGAGGAGCGATCGAACAGCGAAGACTTATCGCCACCGAACCCCCGAACAGAACCACGCGTCACGCTACGACAGTAGTAGTCCTCCCTTCTCCATGTGTCTGCATCTCGCCCCCGATTTTGCTCGGCCTTAGGGCGGCGTTGCGAAAAGGGGTAAATCGGAATGGAATTATTTATGTGCGCGCATGTGATTCCTCCGATATACTTCGCGCGCGTCTAATCGATAGTAGTAGATAAAAAAAAAGAACATACGTCAAAAGTCACTGCGATTTTTTCCCAAAAATTATTATGTGCGTATCTCTTCGACAATGTCAATATTAATTTAATGATATAAAAGTAAAATTTTTTTTTTTTTTTTTTTTTTTATTTTAGAAGGTTTTCTTCTTGAAGGATAAAAAAATGGAAGGTTTGTATCACGAAGCGTGTAGATTTTTCCCGTTACTTTGCGACGTAAAAACGGTGAAGTCGGGGCACGTAAAAAGTCCACGAGGGACCGAAATTGGGGTAAAACCCGCCCCGGCGATTCAGCGCGGCGTGAAACCCCCGCAGATTGACTTCATCCGAAACCGCGATAAGCCTCATCATGCTCTATCTTTCTTTTTCTCTCGCCAATCTCTCCGTGTGTATCTGCTCGCGCCATCGCATAGAGAAGAGAGAGATCCCGTAACGACCATCGATAGCCCCACGAGTATACGCGAAAATGATACGCGATGCCCGCACGACGCGCGTTGCTGGAAAGTGATTTTTATTTTTCACTGATTCTAATTTATATCGGTCTTCGTCGGGGGGAGGCAACACACGTCGACGGGACGAGAATGCGTCGCGACGCCGTCTGCAGTCTCGTATACACACGCACACGCACCGCGTTCAGAGGGGTTGGCCCGTGGTTATCTCTCCGTTACGCGTTGGCAGGCATATGCCCTCTCCGATGTGGCTTTCCCGATGGGGTGGCGGAGGCACAGGATGCCACGAAAACGGCGCGCGCGCAGGAGCAGGGGGTGCGTGCGTAGGTCATAATTTTCAGATTTATGTACAAATGTTTCTCCCCGCGTAGGGAAGATGCGTATCGTAAAGTTTCGCGGAGAATTGAAAAATGCTCTCGAGGATTTCGCGCGGGTGATGATGGAACACGGAGGGGGAGTCGGGAATCATCCGCGTATAGCGGATGAAAACCGCCCTTATATTCACGAAATTACGCGAGAAGGGAAGACAGTAGCGGTCACGACGTTACGCTCGATTTTTTTTCGACGAGAGTTACGAAATTCGCAGCGTGGTACTTTCCCGAGATTTTGGTACGACTGGATCTTAATTAAACAATATATCTGCGACGGGGAAAGAGAAGGGGTAAGTAACGATCGCAGTTTCTTCGGCGGTTCTTTTATTTCCGCCCCGCCGGCTAGTGTTTTACGAGGAACCGTAAAAGCGACGAGTATAAAAATCGTGTTTGTTAAAATGCAATACAAATTGGTCGTGTTGTTGCTTAAAAGTCCCCGCGGTATAGTGTGTGCACAGTCGTGTGTACACACACGATGGCGGCGATAGCGCGGGTGAAGTACATTCCTCGAGAATCGGGCGGGTACACGTTTCATAATTCAGACCCTTTCTAGGCGCCCCTACTTCGCATATATCCCCCTCCTTTCCCCGAACGTCATTTCTGATGTATGACGCATAGTGCCGGTGCACTCAAAGTGCTATCTGTTAACGAGCTTCTCTACTCCGGGGCTTGTCTTACGCATTACACTTTATTACGGAAACCTAATACGGTCTGCGCTATCTCTCTGTCCAGTTCGTTTGTACAGTACATTAAATATTAACACAAGACGATGTTACATATACATATAAGAAATGACGCTGACATTTCGCGCGGTAGATTCCTTTGCGCGAAAATCATTCGTATATCATCGCGGTATATAATCTAATTATTATATTACGCGGATTTTCGTTACTTTCCGTGTTTAATGCGAAATGAAAACGTGCGCTCGCGCGTGTTCGGCATTCTTCGAGAAGATTACCGTTCGCGTCAAAGTTCTCTCCCGGCAGTACCATCTCGTGCCGAGTAAATTAACAAGACTGGCGCACAGAATTCAAGGCGAAACAATCCGGGAGTCGTTTGACTAAACAGCCGGTTATCTCGTCGCTTAATCAGCATTGTCTCCTTAGCACCCCCGGAACGCGTAGGTCGGTTATACCATAGAGGTAGGTAGGTAGGTAGGTAACTCCCCCTCGGTCGAGAGAAAACGTGGCCGGGTGACAACGAAGACACGGTGTGCATGCCCCCGAGGAAACAATTTAGCTCAATCAACATTTCTAGGCGAATCTCGGGCGTCGTCTAATTAAACCGCTGTCCCGCGCGAGGATAAAGTCGGAGGTTATCGCCGCCGCGCCCGTCGTATCTGATCCCCTTTCGGGGGTCGGGCTTAATCCAACTGCGTTTCCACTTGGAAGTCGAGCAAGGAGTCGCGCGCGCGCGCGCG
>QVOA01016724.1:0-104475 GCA_014825685.1 Pseudomyrmex cubaensis | reverse complement strand
AGAGAGAGAGAGAGAGAACGGGACTGTGTTGTAGCGACACAAATAAATTTTCCCGGAATGGCATTGTCTTTGAGGTCGACACATTTGCGGAATAATACTCGATAACTCGGAGGGGGGCCGAGGAGAAGTTATATTAGGACGGCTTAATTAACCCCCCACCCAATTGCTTCGCCCCACCAATCCCATCCGTCGTCTTTCCCCCTTCACAACCACCCTCTCTCTCGCCGTACTCCTCTCTTACCCTCCCTCACTCTCCCTCTCTCTCTTTCTTGCTCATGCTTTCTCCCTCTTTTCGTATTTCTCTCTCTCTCTCTCTCTCTCTTCTCTATCCTCGTTCACGTAAACTGCGCTCGACCCTTCTCCCAGCACGGTATAGATATCCGCTTCGACTCATTATGGATTCCTTATTACGGGAATAGATTAACGGATTAAATCTTAACCGACGACAGAGCAGCGCCGAGGATAGGAGAGAGGGAGAGTGAGGCCGAGGTCGAGCGCAAGCGTCCTTATAGACGCTCTATTATCGTCACCTTTTCTACATCTAGGAAAGCGGGTCAATAATCGCCTCGTAAAGAATCCCATTATTCTCAACGACGACAGCCATTTCATTCGAGTCATTTGCAATCATTAACATCCGTTAAAAGTTGGAGTGGCGCGAGGTGGGACCGACGTCTCCGCGCAAAAGAAGACGCGTCGGACGTATACGTCTCTCGCGCCTGTGCAATCTCTTCGCGTTTTCGCGCAAAACACGCGAAAATCAAGTTTTTCATTACGTTTCGTTTCCGAGCCGAGAAGAAACGCCGGCGAAGAATCAGGAAGTGTTAAAATTCAGACTGTTTAGTCGTCTCTGATGAGATTATCATCGTGTTTTACACGTTTCGAAAAGAAACACACACAGACGTTCAACGTGTACACACTTCGTGGAAACAAATTTGCGCGTGTCTCTCACTGACCAATGAGCGAAACAGACGTGTTATTTGTACGGAATTTTACAGGAACTCGAAGGGACGTGAGGGTGTGTGGAAGAGAGACGGGAGGGTTTCTCGAACAGCTAGCGAAGGTCGAGCTTTGGCGAGAGGATCGATCGATCGAAGCGATCGACGACGGCGTTTCCTCGAGTTGGGCAAGTCGTTCCGTTGACCCCGTAACGTGGAACCGGTAATACGGAACGCTATTTATTCCCGAAGTTTCGAAGGCTCGGGTGAGCCGAAAGCAGCTCACTTCGAGGTAATTACGAGGATTCGCCGTCTTTCTCGGTCGCGCTGGCGCGCCAGGCGTTGCCGTCTCTGTTTCTTCGTCGGCGCAAAGTATACCTCGGTCTCGCTCCCGCCCGCCGATTCTATCGGGCATAATTACCTTTCGCTGTCCCTCTCGGATAATCATTGTAACACCTAAGCACCCTACCTAACCTACCGGAGCCTAGCCAGCGTTTCCAGCATTATTCGCCATCGATCGACCGCCCTGACGACGATTTCCGTGCTACGACGTGGTCATTGCCGTACGACCGGATCGTTTCGCTAACGATCACGGTGTCACCGAGACGAGAATTCCGCGATTATCGCGCGAGTGCGAAAATCTTCTCGCAAGCGAGTGCCGATTAAATTCTTTCACAATTGTTTTTATTCTACGTCGCGCAGAATTGAAACGGGAAGCTCTGCGGAATTTTCACGGTAGATTGGCGAGCAATAACAAGCGAAATGCCAAGAAATTCCAAAATAAATCGACACACGTATTTTCTCATCTCGTGATTAATTTGCCTCATTTATATACAGATATTTAAAATACAAATACAGAAAATAATGCAAGAAGTAATTTTTTTTTTACCGAACTGTGTATGCAAAATCGTATTTCGCGATTGCGCACACACGCGGATTAACATCCAAGTCTTTTATAACCGTACGATTAATGATCGCACGCGAGAGATACGTGTCTGAAATCGTACGATTCCTTGAGCGCGGTCTTTTTCATGACTCCGTCAATCGGATGAGACACGTATCTCGGCGGAATATCCGATATGACGTTAATATGCAGGATTCCCGTTTGACCCGGCGCGACGCGATAAGCGTTGCAAACGTACATGTGTGTAGGATCGATGACTTTTCGTCTCGATCGCCGCGAACGAACGCGGCGGCAACTGCCAGCGATGCGCTCCAAAGTTTTATCGATCCCTATTCAATGAGGATACCGCGAGCGCAGCACGCGCGACGCATTAAATCATTGAAATTTATGCAGCCGGCCGCGGTACGTGCAGTATCTTTCACTTTTCATTACGGGATCATTTGTCATGCGGCCGTAGATCTCTTATCACTCGGCGATCATAAACAACCACGCATAAATTCCAACTTTCGCGCATAACCTGACGCCGACCATCGACCGGCGCCGCCAAATTTATTACTTCAAAACGCATCGGGAATACGCTTGCCCTATATGACAAACCTTTCTGCTCTCCGTCTACGTATCGTCGGCGATAGCCATCGTGTACTGATGTAACCGTCGGGTCGAGTTTTATCGGGTCTAGATTCTAGATAGCTGTCTATATACACCGTCGCGCGGATCGATAGGGCGCCGATTAGGCACACGACGACCTGCAACCACCTCTTCGTGTTCTGAAATTCTATGTAAATTTATATATTTTTTTAATTATGCCGTTGCACACACACACACACATAACATCCTGCTTTGATCTCCGACAATTTCTTCAGGTTCTGCATATAAAATACTGCGTGTTCGCATTTGTGTCAATATGGTGTCGCGACAAATGAATTTCTTCGCACTATCGTCGCGATGTTCCCGACGTCCTTGCTGGTCGTATCCTTGAAGAAGGAGAGAGGACCAGTTTTACACATAAAAAGTTTAATGCTCCGGACGAATCAGCGTCGCGCGTTCATTCACCCCGCGCGCGCCGCATAATTATGTGTCTATGCTTTATGGCAACGACGTAACGAAGGAACCCGCGCGCGCGGGTGCCGGGTTGCTTTCAGGCACTGTAAATTAAAGTTGAGAAAGTGCGCTATGCGAGTAGTCATCGCGGAACGCGCGCGTTAATTAAAGCTCATTGTAATAAAGAACGCTTTTTATTCACTTTGCCTCGTTCAGGGCAGCCAACCGGGCCTGGACTGCGAGCAGGATATTTTTATGTTTAATTATATTACGCTTTACGAGCTTCCCCCGGACTGTCTTCTTAGCGGCGTAAAACACCAACGACGGCGCTCTGAGTTTTAAACTTTAATTGTCGCCACGACCGCGCGCGCGGTTTATCCGCCAATAAAAGTATCCCCTCCGGTGACGTTTTTCTCGACGGCGCGATTCTAAGCTCGTTTCGGGGTCTAGAAAAGATTTTTCAGCGAGACACCGGTTTAACGACGATCAAAAAAACAAAAAAAATGTGCAAAAACTCGATTCAGCAGTGTTAAGAATTCAATGCCAAGCTGTCGATTTGTCCTCGCGTCTCGTGATCCTCATTTCTCTTAGTATCTACTCTCCCTACTCGTGACTTCTTCCTCCCCCTCTCTCCCCCGCCCTTCTCTCGCTCTCGCTCTCGCTCCTGGCACTGAGAGATATCAATTAGCACTACGTCCCGGGGAATTAATCTCAGGAATTAATATCACGACGTTGCCAATTAATTTTCGTTAATTTCGAATCAGCAGTTTCCAGAACACCGCCAGTGCGGCTCCCTAACACAAATCCCTATCACCCCGCTACGATAGGACGGAGCCAAAGCGACGCGTGGTGTGAGCGAGAGAGGGGGGGGTGGAGCGGGAAAGGGCGGTTGAGACGTTCTAAGAAAGAACACGGGAGCATGCACGTGCGCGCAAGCGTTTTAGTATCACAGAGGGTGAGTGCAAGGCAAGAGGGGAAGTGGAGGAGAACGGACCCGATTTGGTGGCAACGTGAGCACTTTCTGTGAAAGTTCGACGTGCAGAAGCGAGCGTCGCACATCGGTCGGTTCTTGCCACGCGGTCGCCGTGTTGAGGAACGAGGGAGGTCTCGGCCTCTCCTACGCGTTTATCAAAACACACATTTAATTATGCCGCGCATCGTCCTGCACTCTCGCTGAAAGAGGAGGATGCGCGTGCGGCGCTCTTTCGCTTATTCCGAGCTTAATTCACACCTGCAACCGTGACGGCTAGCGTCGCTTAAATTAAAGCGGCGAATAATAAAGGCGTCAGCTCTGCGCGGCCGTTTCCTTTTTATTTCTGTGCACGAGCGGCCGCAAGTCCATAGTACCGAGCCTTTTGTTCTTTGTATCCTCGAAAGAGAGAGAGAGAGGAAAAAGGGAAGAGGAGAGAAAGAGGAAAAGAATGCGCTGCTCGCGCATCTGTAAGCTGCAAGAAACTCGCGGAGAAATATGTATAGATACACGAGCAAGAGTTTTGCCGAGGGTCTTTTTCACTAAATCCAAAGAAAGACACCTTCGAAATAGTGTAAAACAAATATTCGACAAATAACACGAGATATAATTCGTGTACAAAGTTTATCTGCATATGTATCATTTTAGAATAAGAAAAATACAATATGGTAAATTGCGCATACAGAGACAATAAAGTTAATGCATATTTTATATTTTTGAATAAAATTACGTACGAAACAACCGTACAGGTTCCTCTCGATTTCTGACTCGCGAAAGGACCGAAACTCGACGAGGGTCGATGAGAGAGAAAGAGAGAAAGAGAAGAGAAAGAGAGAGAGAGAGAGAGAGAGAGAGAGAGAGAGAGAGAGAGAGAGAGAGAGAGAGAGAGTCTCGCGCGACTTATCCAGACGACGTATTTAAATTCAGTCGAACTTTGGCGCCGTAAGTTCTCCGGGCTCGGGACGGTTGAATTGAAAAGCTAATTCTCGACGTACAATCGGCTCGTCTCGGCATAGGGCAAACTTTGTGAATGTGTCTCATTAACCGGGCGCGCGAACGATTCGCCAAAGCGCGCGCGTGCGTTCTTGCGTGCGTATATAGGTACGTGCGTGTGAGTGCGTGCGTGCGAATGTTTCATCGATGTAACCATCTCGATGCACAATCTCTTTACACGGTCAAATAATCCCGACGTGCATTTCGTATTTTAATACGTCATGCCAGAGATTCATCCGACGCGAAATAACAACGCGAGGTCCGCTTCTTCTTATTAATGTATCTTCAATAACGGTACAGCAAAGATACAACGCGAATACTTTATCGAAGTTTCATCGGGCGACCGAGGCGAGGTATTGTTTTTCTTTGAAATTCGGCGCTTTACCCGAGCTCTCCTTCCGCGTGTCCTTACAAAAGTATAAAAAATGTGGTCTCTCTTGCTCTCTTTCCCCCTCATCCCTCCCGAGGGGTCTCTTTCGTTGCGAAACTCGACATAACGATGGGATCGATCGCGAAGTTCGCGACGGCACTTCTGCCGCTTCTGTGAAGCTTCGGGCGGACTTCTCTAAATAATGAGATACATTTAATCAGAGGATTAATGAGCGCCAAAGAAGCGGAATGAATTATGAATGATATTTATTATTCGTGCGCCGAAGCTACCGAGAAAATAATAATGGTAATCGTCGTCGCGATTGTAATAATAACAATAATAATAGCAATAATAACAACGACAATAAGAGCCTCGGCGTTCTCTCGGCGGAGAACGAGGCGCAGAGACGGGCGAAAACAGAGGGTGGGGAAACTTCGTCTCTCTCCCGGCTCTATTTGCATAAAATCGTCGTACCCGACGCCTCCGAAGATAATGAAATGAAACTAAACAAATAATGTAGATGCTAAACATTAATTACATTCGCCCCAGAAAGCGAGCGAGAGCGGAGAGAAGAGTAAGGGAGAGAGAGAGAGAAAAAGAGAGAGACGGAGAGTGGCGGCTCGGGGTTTTCGTGAAATTAAGAGACGTCGAGAGAGGATAGTACACGGACAACGGACGAACGAAAAGGGGGACGAACTGCCGCGCCATCGGGGGTTGCGAATTAAGAGATCGCTTAAGAAGTTTAAATGGGAAACACCGTGGAAAGGAAAAGGGTAGAGAAGCGAGAGATATTCCTTTCTACGCGTCGAGAGATCGCCATCGAAATCGTGGAATACCAATTTACATTGTACGAGGCGTTTATTTCGGAAGTGGTTCGCAAGTCGAGTTTCGAAACATCGTGACTCCCTTTAAGAAGGCGCGAATGTAAATTAACGCGTGTCGAGGTTTGCGCAAAACAAAAAAGATTTCAAAATCGCGTGCGTTTCTTTCTCTCGCGCGTTCGTTTTTTTAATTGCATGGAATAAGGATTCTTGATTATGTGCCGAACCCGATTTTAACGTAGATGACTTTGTGATTTTTTTTTTGGTGATACTATACACTTGTGTATAAATGTCGAGAAGATGATATTCTTTTATCTGACATTTGAATGAATTATATTGCATAATTGAATCACGATGTAAATTTTTTCTTCTTTTCTATAAACACAGCAACGCATTTTTCACGGTTGCGACGTTATTGTTATAGAAACGCTCATCGAGCACTAAAAATACATCGCGTCCAATTACTCGAAAAGGAAATAAAGATCGTTTCCTGAACCTCTATCCTGTTCTTCTTTGCGAACAACAATCATCCGATTATCCTTGCTCGATTCTGCAACGCCTGGCTAATTACCCGCTTCAAACGAGAAGAGGCAGGAATTCAATTATCTCGCCGCGCAGAATCCGCATGGAAAGTTTGACGGAGGCCTGTCTCGGCGAGTAAGTCGCTGCGAAAATATGCAACGAGTCAGTCCGTCCTCTTTTCTCCCTTTCTCTTTCCCTTCCTCCCGGGGTCGCACCCCGTTCGTTTGTACATTTTTATGCGAACGTACGATAAAGAGTCGGTACACGACGCACGTTTCGCGACGAACACCGTCGTGTGTCGCGGGGACGAGTTATGCGACGTGCGGATCCGCACGTACGTACGTACATACGTATGATAGCCACTGACCGTTGCATTTCGTTGGGTATGCATTTACGAGCATGTTGGACCTCTTTCGCGGAGACATTGATGGACAAGCGCAGCTTATATGGCCGCCGCAAGGGAGCCCGTCGTGGCCGTTTACATATTTATGTTATGACTTCGCTTCACTCGACTTAATTGACGGAATTGCCATAAATTTACGAATATCGCGTGGATACCACGACCGGCGGACAGGAGATATACGCACGTATATATGTCTGTGCGCACTCTTACGTATACGGAGAGACGTTGTTTTATATATATATATATATATATATATGTATTGTATATAAATACAGAGAGAAGGAGAGAGAGAGACTCTCTCTCTTTCTCATGAATTTCGATGAATACCGACTAAGGTACTCGGATGGAATGTCGTTTGTTATCGGGATGAATCTCGCGAAATCTCGAGATCCGTCGACATCTTTTACGCGTCTTCTATTAGATTTCACGTCTTATATTTATATGCATTTGGTGGCATGACGTTGAGACGCGCTGCGTCGTTTAAGCGTTTAGAAGCTTCCTTCTTGGTTTGTTATGCCTCACGAGCAAACCAATCGTAATAGATTCTTGCGCAATTGTCTCATCGTAAAGTAGCATCAGAGACGATTAGTTATCATTGGGTGGTAGTTGAAAATCATCGCGCATGATGCGATATTAATGGAGTCTCCCGTGACAGAAGGTCACATTCATGATCGTCGCACCGTCGCAAATAGAAATCTCACATCGCAAGTATTTTCAGCAAGTTACAAGAACATTTATTTGCGCAGTTTGCACAACGTGCCTTCATCTTATTATTTTTGTCTCACTACTCTGTTTCTTTTATAAATTATGTGTAAAATAATACAGCAAACAATTTTTTCTTCATCGAAAGAATAACACGTACGTTCGCAAAGTCGTAAAAATAAATCTGTATCAAGATTCTGAAATAAGGTGTTTTTTTCAACAATAAGACCGGGAGACCTGATTTTTTTTCTGAAGGCATCTCTTAAGACATTTCTTAAATTTAAAATTTAGATTCGGGACAAAGAAAGAGAAAGAGAGAGAAAGTAAGTAGACTTCAGCTCTTGCCAAAGATGCGAGCGCGACGTTTCTCGAATGATGTAGCTGCGCATAAAGTGGACAAACTGGGATCATTTATCTGCTTTCCTCGGAGCTCGCTCTCCTCGCACGGTGAGGGGAAATCGGAGAAGGAGGCGCGGCAGAATGGGCACTGGTTTATTTCAGGGATAATCCAAACAAATGTACTCAGTGGCCCGCGAGTAAATAACATGCAGATGCCGTAATACTGGTTGACCGATGGCTTTACTCGTCTCCGACTGTGAACGTGCCCCGCGAAGTTTACGCGAAAGAACTTTTGACGTACAGTACATGATCTTGCGAGAATAGAAGCTCTTGAGATAAACGCCATAATCTGCGTGAAATAGCAACGTTAGGGCCGAACGACTTCCTCGAGTTTGATGTCACATTTCGAATAAATAAGATAATTCACACGCGGAGGTTAGCGTTTTTAAAAATTATTTACAATAAGAAGACAAACGCGAAACAAAAAACTTTAGCTAATTAAAAAGTTAAAATAGTTAAAAATTTAAAATAATACGACACATAAAAAATGTTTACATATAAATAATTATATAAAAGTTATAAAAGTAAGTTTTTAAATACTTTTTTTATACTCGTTATTTTTCATGATTTGTGAAACTAAATTTCTCAAGATTTTATCGAATTGCATCGGACGCAATAAAAGACGTTTGGATGGAGTTGCCGGCACCCACGTCCGAACCCCTTAACGGGGGTTTTAGAACGGATAACCTGGTTTCGAAAGGGGCAGCAGATGGGGTGTTGGTCAGTGGCTATCTCAGACTTCCCTCATCTTGTGCCGGTCCGGCTACCTCGTGGCTGTCCCGCCGCCCCTTACGTCGTACCACCGCTGCTTTATCCGCCCGCTGACCATCCGCCCCCATAGTTTCCTGGGAGATCGATTGTTATGCATAGCCTGTATTTGCCCGGCCAGCTCTGTAACCGGCCCTGGAGTCTGGAACTCGACTGCAAGAAGCGACCGATCGACCAGCGTCCAGAAGACCCCGGTCCCGATAGTACTCGGCCTTCGGATACGAAGAAGGCAATTTCAGACGGACGGGCAAATTAGACGACCGTGGTTTTAAGGCTTCCGCGGATACGCCCAAGTAAATCGATAGCTACGATGGATGGAATAGTTCTGTCTGTACCACCGGTGTCTGCTTACAGATCCAATCAGTTGTACGTCGTCGCGTTGACAACGATCGACCGTAGCCTCTTTGCTTCATCGTTAAACTTTATGGTACAACGAAAGTCGGATTGAGTTTTAAATTTCAACACAGATTAATACGTCGAGCGTTACGTCCGACGAATTTGTGATACGAATCTTGCATGGCGTGCGTGCAAATCGTATATACGGCAATCCATTAAGAAATTGGTCGGACCGTCTCCTGTTCGAGTTTTGGGAGTGGAAACAGCTGACTCGCGGTGAAGAGACCAATGTCTCTTCTGCAGAATGTTTATTCTTGTGCGCGGACCGACGTCCGGTCATCTTCTCTAAACAAACAATGAAATGCAAATCGAGATTATTCCCAGCTGTATTTGCTGTTAACCTGAATTATTCGAGTCTTAATGATGGCTTAGGCAACAACCCACTGATCTGAGGGATTAGACCGTGAATATTGCAGGAACTAATGAACACCGGGGAATTAGGTCCTCGCTAGGACCTGCCTGAAGAAAGGGTTCCCTCGTCTGTTGAATCGCACGAAAATTTTCTTATAATTTTTAAACATTGTTTTTAAATATATGTTTTTCGGAATTTTTTTTTTGTACCGGTTTTAATTTAATTAAAATTGAATTGTCGCGACATTGACATTCTTATTTTTTTTCTTTTTTCTTTGTATAATCAAAAAAGTTAATTACACAATTACAGTAGCGAACATTTGATATTTAAGATTCATCTTGTGATGTTAATGAACGTGAATTAACGCTGACGCGACAAATTTTCCAATCTTCTTCCTCTGATTCACACGACGCATAAATACGTGTACTATATGATTCATATCGATGCGAGGAAAGCGCGCGACACGAGATGCCGTGCGAGCAATAGACGAGCGGTTAACCGACCGAAGAAAGCTCGGGAGATGACGCGCGAACAAAACAATAAAAGCTAAATGGTAGCGTAACTACCAACAGTAAACGGTAATGACGTTGGGATCTCTCGACGGGGTCGGAAACACCCCGGGGACGATGTCGACACCGTGTTAACGAAAGCGCGGGGTTCTTTCTTTTTTTTTTTTTTTTCCGAACCCCCGAACTCCGCGTTCGAAGTCGTCGATGGGATGAACGTTTAACTTCCCTTATTCTTGCGATGATTACGCGCACTCATGTGTGTGTGTGTGTGTATATGTGTGTGCACACGCGCGCGACGCATACACTTGACCCTATGTGTATTTCCGTCCGCCGTCTCTTTCTTTCCATACGACAGGCACGCCCGCGTACCCTCAAGCATTTACGCGTTCATAAAGCTCGAAGGCTCGCAGCCGCTTTGAGTCGTGGAAGACCGTGCGCACCATCGGCCCGGAGGTGGGTGTCGTGGGATCGCGGCAGAGAAAAGAGGAGGACGAGGGAGAAGAAGAGAGGGAGAGGATAGAAGAGAACGCGGTGGCGCCGGGCGCGACGGCGGCGGCGGCGGCAGTGGCGACGGCGTAGGGTGCTAAGGGGGTAGTGAGAGAGAGCCGAACGAGGGTGTTTTTCCACCACCAGTTGCTCGCGGCATCCGCAAGCCCCTCTCGATCCCGGCGGTGCGAGAGGGAATGGGGGAGGAAGAGGAACGCGAGCGAACAGCCAGACCGTAAAAGTCCGAAACTCCTGCCGACTCCTGTACGCCTCTTCCTCACCTCCGCATCCCTGAACTTGAAACGGGGTTAGAGAGAACGAACGGATGCGAAAAACGAGACGGCGGAATGGATAAACGATGGTTTTGAGGAAAAGTCACGGAATCGAATGTTTGAATTCCGTACCACGTTATGCGGCGACGCGAAATATTTGGTTTTGAATCACCGCGTTTCCGCAGTTTTCAAAGAGAAAGAAAGAGAGAGAGAGAGAGATACAAGGATACAATATAAGAAACTAATTATTATATCGAATATCATGACAAACGTCATCATATGAAATATATGTCGTACTTGATAGATTTTTTCTGCTATCTTTCTCATCTGAATAATTGATACGTAAATTTGTTTAAAAACATTTAAATCGAGAACTTGAAAAAGTTTAAAACGCGATTTGATAATATAACACAACAAAACGCTGATTGTCGTCAATGTAATTGTTCTGAAGAAACGGAGGGAGGGGGGAGGTAGAGGATAGTTTTTATCCACCACCAGTTGCTGCAGCATCAGGGGACTCGGAATCGAATCTACGGGACTTTATCGTAAAAGTCTGGAGCTGCACTTTCTCTCTCTCTTTCTTTTTCTTTCTCCCCTTTTCCGTAATCTCTGCCCTATTTCAGTACGGAGGATAATCAAGGAATAAAATTTCAAATATACCAAAGTACGATTCGAGTAACCTTTCGCGTTTATTTCGTAACTAAGGATTTGTACACGGCACATATTCCACTAAATGTTACCTTAATCGTCGCGTCTCTCGGGGATTCGTTGGAAGTGGTTCAAGGTCGAGCAATTTAAGTCTCTTCGAGATTAAATCGAATCGCCTTCATGTTAGGACCCGCTTGTGTGTTACATGACTATATTACATTTTCTGGGAAGTTATTACGCGAAAGTGCTCTTGTCGCGATTAATTTGCAGCGTTATTTGTGAGATTTTGTTTTTCACAACTTCATTGTAAGTGAGAAGAAAGTTTGTAAAACAGATCTGGTATACGAGAATATAAAGTTTGGGCGATTTTAGAGAAGGCGCTGTTTTTTTTTTTTTTTTTTTTTTTTTCAAAGTGAGTCAGAATCTCAAGATATTATTCACAAACAACGTTTATGTTTAAGCTGCTGCTGCTTGAAACGTAATTATTATGCTTGATTATGCTGTTTTTAATATTCATCGCTTAAGAAGCATTCACGAATACGAGGTACGTTCACCCGGGAGCAATATCCGCCCTATAACAGTTCTGCTTACATTAGCCACCCTTATGCAAATTGATAGGAAACAAAGTACGTTGAATATGATCCTTCGGGATTCTACGGGAGAAATGTATTCTTTATCGAGCACGGCTTATTGAGATTTCTATTCGCGCGTAGCATTATAAAGTAGAACTCGGAAGGAGAACCGGTTAGCGAATTGCGCACGGAAAATCGATCGTCTGATAGCACGCGGAAACTGATTCCACGGCTATTGTTTATTTCTAAATTATTTCCATTTTTATTAAATAAAAGTAAATCAAGATGACTCGTCGACGTGCGTTTAAACTTGAAAAACTCGGCGCAACTTTTCCTTTGATAAAAAAAAAAAAAAAAAAGCGATCAATCCGATAATGTATGTAGTTCGGACTTCGTAGGGCCGAAGGTGCCTCGACATAGTAGGATGAGGGATGGGCCGAGTGTCCAGGTTGGAGGGTCGTTTATTGATCTCTCAAGTCCGAACCTCGCCTCGTGTACAAGAGGGACCTAACCCCATCCCATGCGCCCTCGTGACTGGCCACAACCACCCCAGCGGCCGCACGCCGAGACACTGGACACAACGACTCCCTCCTCGGTCTCTCCTTCCACCTTATTCCACCCTCTTGGGAAAATAGGTTCCCAACCCGAACCCTTTGGATACCGAACACGATTCACGAGAGTCTCGACGTGTCTCAAATCTTTTACTACGTTAAAAAGAAAAGATAATCATGTCTCCGCTCTCTCATTTCTCTCCTGTTAACTCATATCGCCTAATTATCGGAGCGTGGGATTATCGATCAGGAAGGACCGATCGACGCCTTTGTCAATACCGCCTCAAATGGTCGGTTCTAATTATCGTCGAATAGCCGCAGTGCCTCGATCCGCCGAGTATGTCCTCTTACGGGCATTAATCAAGTTTCGTCGGGCGAACAACGGGACCGGAATAGTGCTGCTTGAGAACCGTCCACTTAGCCGAAGGGTTGCTAGTTGCAGATAACTTATTCCTGCTTCACCCGCCGCCCACTCTCACCCTCTGGACGGAACCCTCTCTCGTCCAGATCTTGGCTGGCCGAGCGGTCTCTCCTAATATGGATTGTACTGTGCGAGCCATTTCCACGAGGTCTTAACAACGCGTCGGTACAGGTTGTCGATAAATCGAGGGCCGTCCGGCTTCGTCCGACACGCCTCTGCGGACCGAGAGACGTCCGACGTTTCTGAGTCCGACTTTCGGGCAGTTTCGGACAAGTTTCAGAAACGTCTTACGCCAACGCGCGTCGAACGAAGAATGCAGCTGTCAACGCAGCGGCGCGAAAATTTTGCATGCAGAAGCTTAAAAAGTCGGCGGTGCAGCAAATCCGAGCTTTAACGTGCGCCGCAAGTCAAAAGATTACCGGCATTCACACATGTATGTAGGGAGCGAAATAGACAATGAACGAGAGAAGCGAGGCGAGCGTTAAAAAAAAAACAACAAAAAAAAAGAGCTTGATAATTATTCAGCAATAAATAATTACAAAATATATAAGCAAACAATGCGTTATAAAATATATGTGAAATATAAATCGTAATAACATTCTCATACAATTACGGAAAAATTCCGACGACTCAAACGCAGCGATAAAAAAAAAGCCTTTGATAATGAGATATGCAGGCAGAATTACATAGTACGTATTGAACTTGTTTACATGACTTTTATCACAAAAGACTTTGCTTACGTCATTAACGGACGCCGCGAGCGTAGAAAGAAATTTCTCACGCAAGAGCGTTCTTTGATAATCATGCAATCTCATCCTTCGCTTCATTTACTTTCTTTTCCCACCTGTCTACACCTAGTTAACCTGGTCGCTGCCGCGAGTTTTGCATCCAGTTTCTAATAATAACTATCGCTTCATACATTTTCATGGCATTACAAAATCAGTACAAATAGAGTGTACACGCGGCAATTACGAATGCATTATGCAATATAAATATTGATGCTTCCTGCAAAAACGAACGAGCGAAATGTAAAACGTCCTGGCAAGGAGTCGCGCTACGAGAGAGCGAGAGAATGGCATCGATAGCGTCCACCAATAAACTTGATCCTTTCCCCGTTGCGTCTTTTACGCGCTGTCGATCGTTCGATTTTGACGAAAGAAACGTCATCTTTAACGATTTTGCCGTTAACAAAATTAACAGGCGTTAATTCGTCGTGACAAGCCAAGCGATAAACAATTAACGTCGCGCGTAACCACTTCCATAAACATTCTTCCTCGAAGGACAACTTTTATGTCGGAGAACGCTCGCACAATGTGCGAAAAATATTACTCAGAATTTTTATTTGCGCGCTCGCACGGTACAAAAAAAAATGATAACGGGCCAAACCGAGCATCGCTGGGATTATTGAGCAACTTCCTTCGATGCGTGACTCGAAAACTTCCCACACATAATCTCATTATAGTGATCGGATGGTGAACGACACCTCCGCAAGGTCGTTCGAGTTCAATTTCAACGGGACACCCGATGTAGTTATGTACACGTCACATGGACAACGGACGCACAGACACAGAGAAAGAGAGAGGCACGCACGAACGGCTCGTCACTTATAATCCGCGGCGTCATCGGCCGTGTGTGCATCGTTTCAACGCACCAGCTCACGGAAGCCGAGCGTGCGCGCGCGCTGCTACCAAGCTAAAGGCCAATAAAACTTAACTCCTAATTAAGAAGCGTGAAGGATGAATCTATTATCCGCGAGGACCTTGCGGGCGTAAATACGCCGGCAGTAATGTCGCCGTTGGTACAAACATATCTACGGACACAGACGGGCGTACGTGTTCATTAGGCGTATTTGCTGTTTAGCATTTCAAATTCAGCGAGAGAAGCCGCGCGATAGGGACGCACACGTCCGGGAACCGTAGAAGGGTGAGGACCCTTTTGGCAATCAAATATTTTAATTTAATCGCCGTAGTAACGACGATCCTAACGCGCGCGATATGCGACCGCGGCGATTTGCGTCTTTGCGTCGTCGTCGACTCGGTCACGACATTTCTCTCTCTATCTCTTCTCTTTCTCTTAATTTTAATCGTCCACAAGACGATACGATCATGTATCCGTGAAATTATTCTTCGTGCTCTTTCCGGTATTTGAGACCCCGTCAACAGCGCGGACCGAGTCAAAGTGAAGACTGTTCGTGGTAATATTTCACGTAGCCGCAGCGTTTCAGCAAAGAGTGAACGCACGTTCTGTTTCCAACGACCGAAACCAGCGAATCGTTTGAGATCGAACATCCAAGCGAAGTTCTCAAAGAAAGCGGCGTTGATTACACAGCTGTCCGTTTCTCTGTCGCGTTTAAGATGTTATTTTCCTTCCAGCGCGATCTCCCGCCAACGCAATTCTTGGTTCTAATTTGTATTTAATTAACCGTGTCCCGGTGACTGTGTGTCGCACCCTCTTTGCTGCAAGCGAGTTCGGTCGGTTTGGTACGCGCGCGTTGGGGTTCATTAGGTTATTGAAACCTTAGACAATGTAACTAGCGGCTGCCGGGCACTCCGGGTGCTCCAGGGGCTTCGTAATGCCCGCTACCTCGAACGTTCCCCACGACATTTCGTATCTGTGACCATTCGGGCTCTTCCGTTCTCGTTGTCGAGTTCACGACTGTCCGTCGAATGACTGAGATCATTACGACGACCAAACAACGCGCGGACGCGGCTTACATCATCAGCAGCGCGCATACACACACACACACACACACTCACAGAGTTTACGTGTTAATAAGCGACATTAATTAAATGGCGCGCGCGTGCGTGTTATTTCTCTCTCTCACTCTCTCTCATTCTTCGAGGTCGGAGGAGGAAAATGAAAAAGAGATTTTTTTAAGAACATCACGCTTTTCTCTTTCTCTCTCTTTCTTTCTGTTTGCGCTCCAGGAAACAAGAGACAGGAAAAGCGAAAACCCAGGATATCCCGCGAGCAACCCTTCCTTTCTCTCTCTCTCTCTCTCTCTCTCTCTCTCTCTCTCTCTTTTTCTCTCCGCAACTTCTTTTTCATTTTCCTGGCCGAATTTAATTTGGAGCATGTCCAGTTGCACCTTCCTCCCTCCACTTGCGCGCGCGAGCACGCGCGCTTGACTGGCACTGGGAGGATACGAAGCCCCGAAGATCACAGGAAAAATGCCTCTGCCTTGTAACGTCCCAGGCCGGATCTGGAGCGCGCGAATTAGGAATTTTACTAACTCGGATAGTCGCATTTAATTTTAAGCCCGAAACCATACGAGTCATTACTGTCTCCATTTCGTGCGTATATTAAATTACAGCCGCCGACCGCGAGGCTATTCGTCGGAAGAGGGGCCCGTAGCCATATTACGGAAGAGCACATGCACTCGAGGATTATCCAAAGTCTCTCGGTGGCTCGGACTACATGCCGGCTATATGCACAGTCTACGAATGGACGCATTCGCGTTACTCTAACGATCGCAAGACTCGCGCTAACGCTCGTTAAATACCGAGCTAGGATTTCTCGTGCTCGCGCGTTACGTTGAAATTCTCAGGTTTGAGAATGACGCGCGTTCGTTGAAAGACCTAAGCTTCTTCTTGTTCCGAATTGGAAATAAAAGTTTTTAATTTCACAACTCTGTGTCTCTCTCTCTCTCTCTCTCTCTCTCTCTCTCTCTCTCTCTCTCTCTGTCTCTCTTGTATTATTAGCACAAAAGTTAACAGTTCAACGGTAAAATAAGCGAGATTTTTTTTGGTTTCTCTGTAATTTACGATATTATTTTTGCTGAATATATCGGACAAAACCACTCGGCAAAATGAAGTCATTTTTTTTTCACGGTTCCACTGTGCGCGCGCGCGCGTTCCGCTATATTTACGGGTAATAATTTCTCGAAGGGAAAACCTTAATCACACGCGATATGCAAAGCTTCTGTTTGCCCCAGTAGGATTTAATTAGGTTGCTCTTCCGGAGATACTGGCATAGATAGTATCGTAGCGGGAGATCATTGCCAATTATTAATTTATAACCGCGATATCGCAAGCGAGCTGAGATTCGCCGATGCGCGCGATGTACGCGAGAGACTCCGCTAATTAGGTTCTTCAATCGGCAGTTATTGTTTCGTGGCAGTCCTAATTTGGCAGTGGCAGCTGCTGCTGGGAGTAAGCGCTAATTAAAACACCTAATTGTGGCCATTAACGCGAAATGCGACGTGGCGATGCGTTACTCGCTCCGCAGTTCACACCGATCCACGCTCGGTTATGCCTGCGCTTTAAACCGCGCTATAAATACGTTCTAATTAGCATTTCTCGGTGTCTCGATTGAAATTAAGCGCCTCGCGCCCGGTCGGTCGCCCGTTAAGCGTTCAAGTCGTCAATTGCTACTCCCATATTTAACAGCCACTTTAAAACGCGAGCGTGATATCGTACCTTCGGTTTAATTTCGCGAAGGGAAAATCCAAGAAGCAAACAAACAAACAAACAAAAAAATCCACACGCGAGCGTAATGACATCCGTCATTTTTTTCCTGCTGCGGTGAGGAAGGTCGAAGAGAAATTTCTCGACGTACATATATATCACGAATTGAGAGCGGTGTGAATCTCGTTCGAAATGACGTTCGATGAATCGCGTTATCGCGTTCGATAAACAAAAGAAAATTAGCGCTAAAATAAATTATTTACTTATTTCACTCGATACACTCTCTCTACAATACGCTTACTATCTGATCGCAATGTCGGGGATCACCCTCTCTTCGGACATTCAACCGATGCGGTTGAGCCCCTCGAATTGGCACGACCTCCGTCACGCTAGTTTTTTTTTCGGTCTTGAAAGTAAACCGTGAAATCGCGCGATCCGCGATGGACAATGTCCGACGATGTGTGTGTGTGTGTGTGTGTGTGTGTGTGTATGCAGAAGCGTATCAGAAACGATGGAAGCTCGCTAGGCGAGCGAGGTGAACGAGGTGAGAGTATAGTCATAGAAATGCTGCGGTGGCGGGCGTGGCATGCTCATACGTCCGGTACACGTTCCACATGGGTCGTATTGCTGGTCGTCCCAAGAGTAGGCGACGCGACGCGACGCGCACACAGACCCGGAGGCCGCCAACTTGCCGGGCTCGCACAACACAATGACGTTATAATGACTAATGATCATATCATTTAATTAACATCGCGCCTAACTAGCCCGGGCTTCATTAGCCCTCGGCGGCCTTAGACGTCCCGCATACAACACTACGCTTATTATGTATCTATCGCGCGGCGATTGTCCGCAGCGCGTGTTAAAGCTCGTGCGTTACCCGGCGACACGGTTTCTCGGCGAGCCGCCGACCGGTGTTAAATTTAACATTGTGTGCGTGTATATGAGCGCGCCCGCGCGCGCGTGTCGTACGGGCGAAGCGGGTGCGTTGGTAGACACGGTCGTTGTGTCGTACCACGCGAGACATGTGCGGAGGCGCGCCTATGGGTGTATATACACAGGACCGGCTATTGTGCGTCCGAGGAAAAGGCGGAAAGCTCGATCGATCCGTTCACAGCCGAGATCTTCGTCCTTACGAGATAGAGGGGACCTTGATGGTGGTGTTAACGCTTGCGCTTGTCGGGCATTCTAGACGGTTAAATTGCTTTTGCGGGGGTGAAACACGATTAAGTATTAAGCTCTCGCGATTAACGTATAAAGCATATCGTTATAAATGCCACTTCTTTCATCGATACGCAAGTTTCGAGCTCGATTGATTCCCGTCGAACCCTGCGTCACGTTTGTATTTTTCATTCATACTCGGAATTTATAAGAAGAAACTTACAATCAAGAAACTTACAACTTTTTCGCATAATAAAATTTAATTATAATTCGATCAATAAAAGTCTGCGATCGCAATTTCAAATAAAAATGAAATCTCAGATGATTTAAGAAATTATAAGTGAAAACCGTGCGCGAATATATACTTCTTGAGAGAATCGCAAAAGAATGCGAAAAAGTACAAAAGTAGGCAAGATGCTTTCAAAAAGAAAACTCGAATGAATTTTCTTCGTCGCGCGCAATGAACCACCTAATGAGCAGCGCAAAGGATAGATGGGCTTCGCTGGCGGGGGGGGATCGCGGCGCGATTCCACGCTTATTATATATACATATATATCTATCGCACGTCCGTACGTCCGTGTGTCATACATCGATCCACTGGGTCGCGTTAAATGCAACGTAGTGTGTGCAGTGTTGCTGCGACACATAAGGGACGCGGCCGACGTATACATCGGCTGCGGCGAGTATGCACCTACACACACGCTCTCTCCTATATCGGCGCCGAGGCCGAGGGAAAGGGTGGTAAGAGCATCGATCGACCGATCCAGACTAGATCCCCACCCACCCGGCGTTGTTAACACGTGCTCACGGCGCTATTCTCACGGGCGAATTGATTTTCTTACGCGTCTCTTGAGAGTTATTAATCCCACGCGTGGACACCGCGCTAGATAGCGGATAAACCGGTGCGAACATTGGATATCTGTGCCGCTCACTGGACGGGCGCTAATTGTGGATACAACGCGCGCGCGACCGCGATCTCTTCTGATAAATTTTCTAATTGCGGATGATCGAACTCGCATAGAGACGAGATCCTCGGCGGTCGCGAGAACACGGCCGGCCTCTGCAGATCCCCGCTGATGTGTCTGAAGCGCGACGCTTCCTCGCTGGATATTGTTTTTTTTTTACGCTCTCATGATCACTTCCGCTCGCACATTATTCGCGTACGAGCGACGTCACTCTATCGCCATGTAATGACCCCTCTCGTGACCTCGTGTCTTTCGTTCTCGACAATCGATATAAAAAAGAAAAGAAACAACGCCGATAACAAATATTAAGTTTTTGCGTTGGCAAATTTCCCAACGCAATTTCTGAACTGTCTCAACTTGTTGCACACATATTTACAACCATCGGCAGAGAAATTTCTCGCTTATGTATATTTAATTTTTATTTAAAAAAAAAAGATTTTCATCTCGTAAATATACAGTTTGTATTGTGATGCTTCTTCTTGCAATTTTGATGTTGAATTGAAAAATACGTAGATAAAGATGTATTACAACTTTTTATTTTTACGTTGCGCAAAAACAGAGCGTTTGTCGATTGAATGATAATTAAAAAACGGACGGATAAAAAAAAAAAAAAAAAAGAAGTCTCAACGCGGAGAAGCAACAGATTTCTCGTTTCTTTGTCCAACGCGGCGCCGTTCAATCATTGATCACGAATCCGTGATTCACGCGCGCTATCCGTCTACTCAATTTCGAGAACTGTACTTTATTTAATTTCACGCGAGAGCTGCGTCTCTCAAAAATTCCCTGATTGTTACGGAAACCAATTCGTCAGAATTCTAAAAAACGGCAACGCAACGAGATAGAATTATCTCGCGAAAAGAGTATTGATATCGTTCTTGGAAAAATATTTCTCGTCAGCTCTTTCTCGAGCCCTTTTTTATATATATATATATATAAATCTTTGGACAACATTTACGTTGAAAAAGAGTAGGTGCAAAAACCACAGGTACTTATGTAAAAAATATCGAACTAAATAATAATTTTTCTCGGTAAGAAGATATCCGCGCAGATTGCCGTTAAAAAGATTACCCGATGAAAAAAAACATCATGCATAACAAATGCATTGAATGCGCTTCACCGTCGGGTTACCGCCGTCGATCGTCGCCGATGATACGTTAACGCGATAGACGTCGCCTGTTTACTTATGATTATACCGCAATTATTGGATTTATCGACTACCGTTTCGAAGCTCCTGATTTATTTCAACATTAATCACGTTAATGATGCGCCGGCTAGGCAGCCTTCGACCTCGCCCTCCGCCTTCCACGAGTCGTCCACCCCTCCTCTTGCACCCTCCCAGTTGCCACTGTTTCGACTCGTAGCGCCCGGCAAACAGGAAATGAGCATTTCGATCAAGATCGATCGTCACAATTACCGATGATTGCCAGCGCCGAAGTTGCTCGGTGGCGTTAGCGACGCGCATCCGCTTAACTTCGCTAATGAGCCAGGCAACCTTAACCCACTCTTCCCTCGCGTTTCGTCTTAGTGTCGAACTTACGTCTCAATTTATATTAATCCCTTCAGTCGATTATACGAGCGCCACACATTAAACGCTGCGAGAAAACCGTTAGATTTGAAATCTCAACTGCGGTGTCAAAAATTAAATATTTTTAGTGTATTTCTTCTCAAGTTTTTTTCTGAGAAAGAGAAGTACTAAAATAAAAATATATCCGTGGAAATGAGTTCAAGTATAGAATTTATAAAACCTTTGTTAAAAAAAGTAGATCGCGAGGTTCTATTTGCGGAGTTAAAAACTTTCAATCTGATTTCTGATAATATGTATAATTAGCGCTCGTGTATCTAATAGGTGCACAAGATAAACATGAATCTAATCGTGTATAGCTTTCATTTGCTTTTTGTTAGCATCATCGTCATGTTAATAAATATAAATCGAACTAATTAAAGTATTTATACACACGTATATCGATCGCATCTTACTCGTACATAATAAAATGTTCCGACTCGTGTGTCACATTCCTCTTTTTTTTCTTTTTTTTTTTTAATCATTTTAATCCTATTAGCGCAGCAGTATCGCAATTGGCCTTCATTATTGCTGTAATCGGAGCCCCAAATCACGTACATCGCTAGACGATCGATATAATAATTAATTAATTTGCCGTTAGAGGAATATCGAAATCTATTTATCGTTGCTTGATCGCTTGTTTAGTAATGACGAATAGAAACGAAAATCAACGGAGGGAGTGCGAGAGGGAGGAGTAGGGGGAGGAGAGAGAGAGAGAGAGAGTGGCGGAGGGAGGAAGCGTAGGACGACGGAACGGAAATCGGTGGGAGGGCTACCAGGATGATGTTACATCATCAATCAGCTGGCAAACATCAACTCAACGCTCGCACCCCGCTTGGTATGTCCTGACCTGTACCCAAATATATGCCCCGATGATATCGTTGCGGCATCGCTACATCATGTCCGGCTGTAATTAATTATCTAATTCTTAATCGTTAACGTTAATCATCGTCTATAGTGAGGCTCTGAACGCGAGAGGTCGTTATCCTAAATTTCGACTATCATCTTTTTTTTTCCTCTCATCAATGTGTCTTGCGTATAATCGGAGTGATGATCTCTTCTATGCTGGATGACAAAGAAATAAATAGATAATAATTGAAATAAATAGAAAACAATATAATAAAAACGCGCGTCTCTTCATACGTTCCGTATCGTATCTCGCTTCAATCATATTTTGTCTATTAATTAAGAAGAATGTATATTATAACAAAAAAGCGCTCTCTAATAGTAGCAATATATTTTAAAGATGGAAAATTGACTATTTCTCCGTTTGATCGCTCACAGAGTTGCATAATTATTAATGGACCGCGAGTCTGCACACACAAACGATCGGAGATACAACGAAGAGTTTTTGACGCTACTACTACCCGTCATCCGTTTTCAGCTCTGAAAGGGTATTATCGGACGCGGGGATAGGTAGCCTCCACCTACGATAATCTACCCCCGCGGCCCCCATAATGCGCATCCCTCCGGCCGCAATAATGATGATTTATTTCAGAGCTAAAAATTGCGCGAACGCCGAGGTATGAGTAATGTTCCGATGTGGCCCCACCCTCCTATGCGGGCCAGCCAGCTTTTTTATCCGCGCAAACGTTATGAATTCCATTGACCTGTTCGGTGGTAGGGGCTCGGCGTCGAGGGCTGGTCCTCTAGATAATGGTGGATCCCTATTTATTTATCGGGGCATACGAGCAGACACGACTGATCGTCTTCCATTCATCCAAGTGCCTTTTGATTTCCGCAGACGGCGGACTTTGTTCTGTGAATATCGGTCGGGGGCCGATCGCGAGAATCGTCGCGTGAGAATCGAGACCGAGAGTCGTGAAAACGCACTTGTCGGCAGGGTGCTCTTGTCCGCGAAGAGGAAAGCGAAGAGAAGGAGGGAGAGAGAGAGAGGGGGGGTGGAAAAAGAGGGAATAATACGCGCGCATATAAATATATCGCGCGGGCGAAAGTAAATCTTTTTACAGCGGTCCACGCGTCGCCCGTTGTTTCCAACGATAATTATTATCAGGCGCGACAATGAGGGACCCCCGCGAAAAAAGACGGGCGAACAAAACAAACGTACCTTCGACAAAAACAATCGTTCGTACGTCGACTTTGTCGCAGCGCAATAAAAGAGGGTATCGACGGTGCTCTCTGGGGAAGCGAGACGAGGATTGGCGGCACGACGCGGCGCGGCGCGACGCAGGCTGGCGGGTTGGTGAAGCCGACGACGCAGCAAACAGCATCGAGATGCACAAAAATCGGTCCTTTCAGCTTAAAATTACGGTTGTCGAGTGGATGGCGGGATAGCTGATGGGGTGGTATTGTGCAAGGGGCGGGCGCGGCCGGGGGAGGAAGAGGAGGAAGAGGAGGAGGAGGTGAGGGTAGTAAACGAGGAGACCCGCTGGGCGAGAGAGAACGAGAGGGTTCGCTCGGTGGATCAGGGGTGGTGTGGAGAGGACGGAGGGAGCGGTGTGTGTCCCGGAAAAAAATCCATACAATCCGATCGGGACAATGTATTCGTGTGAATTCGCGCGATTGTCTGGGTGTTCGCGTGTGTTCGGACATTGATACGGAAGCCAGATCTGAGCGTGCACTGATAAATGTGAAAAAATCCCCCATTTTTAAACCAGCGACGCCTGCCGGCGCGTGATGCTGGTGCGCGAACGTGTGTCGGCCGAAGAATCAGCCCTCACCGACCACCCCCGGTCTGCTGCCTCCGCGTCCTGCCCTCGTCGGTCGTCCGCGCATCGTCTCGCTCGCACCCTTCCTTGCGCTCGGCGCCTCTTCTCTCTTCCGCGTTCCTGTTCGTTCTCCCATGCCAACCCCCCTTTTCGACGAGCGGTATTGTCGAAACAACGAGAGCGGCTTTGTCCTTTGGTCCCCGCTGTAAAACCTGGACGTATTTTAAATTCGCGGCATTTTATCGCATTCGCTATTTATCGACGGGCTGCACGTCCAAAGGACGTCGTTCTATCTCTCGCCCGTTTTATCTCGTTCTCCTCCGGATTTCTCTCATCTGGTCGGGAATAAAATACTCGCGGTATCTAAGCGGCCGACGTCACGCTGTCGCTCGCGTCGCTGTTGCGTCGGATGATTTTTGCTATACCCCACAAAATTCACGTGCCAATTGTACATATGTACGAATATACCTTCGCACTCTCATATTCTATATCAATATAAAATAATTGCCTTTTAAAATATTCTCTTTGTTACGTGAATATTTAATATTTATATTAAATAAGTTATTACATTATCGCGATATCTAAAATTTTTACTCGAAATAAATAAATTTTAATAAATTGTAAAATAACGACTATCTAGCGCGAGAGACATGTAAACATTTTAATTTGACATTAATTTCCGAAACTGGAACACCGCACCGAAACACGAGACAAATCTCGAGGACGTTTGACTGACGAGAGAGCTCAAGCCGCGATACGGCCACGACACATTGGAGCCGGCCACGCGGGAATGTAGCGCGGCACTTCCGGTTCGCCGTTTTACGAGCAACGTCGGCGGATATGTTTCCGATGAGTTAACGATGTTCCAGATTTCGTTACGCTTGCCACGCGACACCGCGCCAGGATGCTGCGCGGAACGAGATTGTCCGGACGTAAAGGGAAGAAGGGAGGCTCTCTCGGGCACGCGAGCGAGAGAGCGACGAAGGGCAAGGGGTGAAGATGAGGACGCGGACAGTCGGATTCGTTGATGGCGAGTAGGTGTACGTTCGGCTACCAATCAAGCGGCCTCGAAACCTCATCGGTTTTTTCCTCTTGCTCGATGCCCCCCTTCGCCCCCTTCACCCATACCCCATCACCCTCTGCCATCCTCCCCCGCCTCGCTCTCCGCCAAAACCGATCGTTCGCCCTGCCGCACCCTCTCCTGCCTTCCTTTCGCTCCCCGCGCGGCCCCGTCGAGCGCGGGTGCACCCTCATACCCGGCAATGTTCCATTTTTTCGCCCGGCTATCCCGCAACTCGAACTCGCGATGCAATTATAATCCAGCTTTATGAAAAAAGAGGAAGGAAAAAAATGCATCGCAAATGTGATTGAGCACCGATACGGTGGCGAGATTGGACGGTGGTAGGGGGGAGTGGGTGGCCGCCGTGGGGTGTCCTGGGTGGCGATGGGAGGAGGAGAAGGAGGTGGAGGAAGTGGAGGAGGAGGAGGAGGAGGAGGTAGAGGCCAGTCGGTACAGGTGCGGCGCGGGGGATGGTACGCGGGATGGCGAGAGGCGAGCCATATAGGGGCCGGGCGGGGGTTGAGGGATTGGTCAAAGCGCTCGGTTGCCGGTGCTGATAAAAAATTACACCCGAAAAAAGTATCGCCGTCATCCCTCCGCACCCCCGGCCGCACCGGTCCGCCCGTTCGTCAGCCCCTACCGGCGCTACCCCGCTTGCCTGGCAAGCTAGCCAAACCTCGGATATACATTATTCCTGCCGACCAACCCCTTTGCACACGGCGGAACACTGAAAATTGTTCGGAAACAAATTCGACCTTCCCCCCTCCGCTCCCTCGGTGATCCCTTCCTGACTCGTCCTCTTTCGGCTCTTCCGGTCGCCGTCTCGCAAGATCAGCGATACGTGCGCGCGGCTGATTGAAGTGAGAATGGCTTGACCTCGAATCGACGAGAGGGGTGCATTATGTGAAGCACAACTAACTCACGGCTCGATTTGAGATCTACCGATACGATATCACTGCGATTTCTTTCACCGCGGAAGATTTCAAGCCGGAGATAAGTCGCGTGAGTAAGAAATATCGAAAAAAAAAAAAAAAAAAAAAAAAAAAACGCGAAACGTAATGACAAAGTTTACGGAATATCGTACAAAATTTTATCCCAATCCTCGCCAACGTGGAACGTGATTTCGTGCCAAATTTGGTTCCAATCGTTCGAACGAGGTGGTTGCAATCCCGCTCGTAATTTTCTACCCGCGTATCGGCATTAGCGGCGTGCGATTGATGCCGTTGATTCAAAAATTTGCCGCCTTTTGAAAAAATTATGAAACCCGGAACATCGCTATAATTCAGAATATTAAAATGTAACGATCGCATTATTACATATTTGTTTATCGCAATTTTCATACGCAAACCGGGGGCAGAAAATTTCTTCGCTATCGGGATCAAGTGAGAGAAAGTAATTTTTTATAAGGGGCTCAAGTTTTTTTTTTTTTTACAAATAAAAGACCAAAACGGAGAGGGAGCGAATAAAAGCAGTTATAAAAATGACACAACAGAGAGCTTATTTATTTATTCTACTAAAAGCTGTCGCTGGTTTTCTCTTATTTTATGCATATAGCTCTTTTTACGTATTTTGTCTGATATATATCTGTGACACAACGCGCCGAAATCTGTCCGCACATGAATATACAAATCAAGGCACGCCAAATACGATATGATTGAGTATCGATGTCAATCCTGTTATATTTCACGAACGAAGCTGGGTTGTCTAGCCGAGAAACTATGTGAGCGAACAAATGCGATGTAAAATTTTAATAACCTTGTCGACCGGCTGTAAACGAGATTGCGCTCATAATGTATCACGCGAGATTTTTGCCGTGACATCAACATCATCTGTTGGAGTTGTTACGTTTACTAATTAGTAACGCGATATCTGCCGCGCTTTTTGCGAAGTAGAACGGAGAAAAAGAAACGAGGTGCTGTGATGCAACTTCTCGCAAGCCTTGGCGTGACGCGTGCGCGCGCGCACATGTTTTAGTCTCTCTCTCGAGCCTTTTTGTTGGAAATATATACATCTAAATAAGCAAATGCAAAGTTTTGCAAACAAAATGCAATTTCATAGATATAGCTTTTATTTGCTAACGAAAAATGTGCACATATTTCCAACAGATAAGAACACGAAAAACTCGAGAACTTTGTTTATTGGATTAAAGCGAAGAAAACCGCGTGGCATGAATTGGCACAGAATATATTGGTACGATTAAGTGCAAAATAATTTTAAATAATGAAAAGCAAAAAATCAAATTTGATATCATGGATAAGCTGCGCCAAGATTGAAGGATATGTTTAAATATACGTTTGCCAGCGAGGTGGCGGCAGCGTTTGCGCATCGCGTAATGATAGCTGATTACTCTATTATTGTCGCGCACATTCACGTAATAATAAAAAATCACACGCGAGAAGCGTAAGGAGTGTAACGCCGCGCAAATTATTTCCTACTCGCAATTATAGTATTATTAACATCGATGATCAAATAATTTTATCTCCCATGGTTTTGCGCGTGTCCGAACAGATGCTCGCGGCAACTTCCGTCGTGTAAAGTGTTAATTAAGCTTTACAATTTACAGCCAACAAAAAATTTTCCAAGCTAATTAAGTGCGCGTAGATAAAAAAAATTTAAATTAAATGTTGTTGTGTCAATGGGGTGGTGCTTTGTTCGTTTCAGAAAAGTTTCGCGGCGCGGCGTTTGAAAATTTCACGGAACGAGATAGGATCGTGAGCGAGATCGTCGTCACCGTCGAATCGCGCGAATGTTATTTCTCATTACAAATACAAACTGCCGCAAATGTTTGTGACTTATAAACATTGCATACTGAGTGTAAGCCGCGTTCGAACAAAATATCTACAACCGTCGTGAACTGCCGCGACAACTACCGTTGTCGTCGTCGTTTTTATTTGCAGCCGGAACATTGCGTAAGTGGCAACGTTAATACGTCATGCGTTTTATTCTTACGTCCTTGTCCATTCATGTCCGAGGCGCAAATGACATCGGCGCACATCTCGCTCGGTATAACGTCGAAAAGTTTCCGCAAATTGACGCGTGTTATTACGGTCGCTTTTAATCGTGTCAAAGTTCTAAACATTTCTAAATGACATTTATACAATATGTACAAGCTGTTTGCACATCGTTTTTTATGCCGCACTTTTTATATATGCACGCTCCAATTGTAAAAATTATATTTCTTTCGATTTAGCACAAGCAAATATACTTCTAGGATTATTTATAATAATTGTGTGCTCTCAGTGTTGCAGAGAGATGTGTTCCGAGCAATGAATACAATTTAATGTGGGATACTCGGTAAATAATAATTTCCATTAAATGATAAATTGAATAAATACGCGCGGTCTTAATCATTGGCGCGATCCAAAGTACAAGCGGCGCGCGCGATTAAAAGAACATTCGTTCGCGCATGCCGAGATATTGCACGGAAATAATTCGCATCGTGAAATATACAAATTGTACGGTACTTGGTGAGATAAAGCGCGTCGTTATATTCCCGCGCTGATATTCCTTGCCCCCTTCGAGGCTGAAGGCGAGCGGTGCTGGCTCACGGTAATTGTAATAATTGTTATTATTCGGTGTATAATTAACGCTGCGGCTGCCGAGCTACCACCGAGCTGAGGTCTCGGACGAAAAGTTTAAGCATGGTGCCCGGGGGCCATTTGCATAATTAATTAAAGAAGGAACCGAGTTTTCAACAGATTTTCATGCCGCCGCCTTCTCGCCAGTGAGAAACCTTCAGGATCCTCTTTCGCGGCGAACCAATGAGAAGCTCGTGCTACTAAGAGGTCCGATATTCTTGGTTTTTTCTTTCTCCAACCAACGCCAATACGCAACGGTTTGCTGTCTTACTTTCTTTGTTCCTCGTGTCTGGACTTTGGTAGATACGACACCGTCGACCGATGAGCACCTAATCCTATATTTTTCCATTGATTCGTCGTCCACTGTTCGTACCAGACTCGAGGGAGGAAGCAGAGAGGTACGAAACGTGGACGTTGAGGGTTGAGGAGACGAGGGGGCAAATGTAATTAATTATCCCAGTAATGACTCTGACTGATGAGCGGCTGGACAAGTCCAGCCAGGTCGAAATAGCGTAGGAATGGTGACGGCTACGAACGAACACCGAAATAAAGCGATCCGTACAACTCCCACGAATTCTAATAAAAATCGCTCGTCAAAATTTGATTAAAAATATGTATGTCAATACACAGTAAAACTCCAATATACCGGCTCTATTAATTATCGGAGCGTATTGGATTGAGATTTTTGGAGAGATATATTTTCAAAAATATACCGTTGCATACCGGAAAACGGCACTTCTTCAGATTCTTAATTACGATTTCTAAATAATTAAAATATGAAATAACTATGTAAAATAAATAACATCGCACTTGTGTGTCGCAGTCTTTCTCTCTCTCTCTCTTTCGTGTCTCGCAATACGCGTTGAAAGAATGTGGTTTATTTTATATCGTGAAAATATAATTTTTTTTTTGTTTTCGAGAGTAGCTTAGTATACGAGTGATATCAGAAGTACTTGAAAGGACTCTCGATATATGTGACCATCATTCTGGCATTTCGTTCTTGAAGCGCGAGAACGAATTGTTCCGATGATCAATCAAAAAAGTGTTCGAGGGTCGTTCATACCTGTTCCTGAAACACCACGGTAGGGAGACAACGAGAGGCACGGAGCGGGGCTGTGCATGACAAGGTAGATTTATTTTTTTCACACCCCACGCCAGGACTCACCAGGGGCTGGACGAGGTGTTTTAATATTTTAATAGGACGGCGGAATGGCCGGTTTCGTGACTTGGCGTTTTATAATGATATTCTCCCCGCGTTCCGTTCGTAGTAGCAGGAGAAAATCAACGGCTTGGAATAACCCATTTCGCTGCCAACTCGTTCTATTCTCCTAAAATAACAAGACCTGCCCTTTATTTCGCTTTCTCCGATCGCCGTCGAAATGTTCGCCGACTTAACGTGATTTATGTATCGTTATTGCGCGAGAAAATTCTCAACTAATTAGCGTGCTTTTATTAACACAATGAGGAAAAAATAAATAATTAATGAAATTCTCTAAAGTCGGCGGCTTATTTTTGCGGCTCACAAAGCTCCGGGAAGAAACGACAGGTCTTTGCGAAATTTATGTTTTCTTTTCGCATTCCTCTCTTTCACAAGAAAAACGTCTCTCACTCAAGAAGGAGAGACAAGTGCGTCTACAGTGATGTGTGAAACGTTTAATCACCACGAAAATATCTCGATTTTTGTCAAGTGGATGAAGGTAGAAGATCCGCCAGAGATTCGTCCTCGTCATTTCGCTCAGTGATACGTGCTGAATCATTCCGCATCATCGTCCAAACTCACCTTTCACAATCGAAACCGCCTCGCGTCATCCTCCACCCTCTCTCGCTCCCTTTCGTTTCGCCGTTTCGATCGACGGCAATTTCGTCCGGCTGACTTCTCACCTCGCTACAAATCCGTCCGATCGGCAATTCTAATTAACTTTCGTTAAGCCGTACGCGCATTCACGAGCGATAATGGTCGGCGCAACTGTTCTTAGACGCTTATTAAATGTAATGCGAGTATCGCCATACGTATACCGCCTACACGTTTGTATCGCGATATACGTTCGCGATTACGCATTATTTACGCACACATCTATGCGCGATTGGCGTGGCTAGTTGCGTCGCACGAACCAGTTTTCTATGTGTTTCGTTTTATAAGCTGTAAACTACTCTCGATAATTACAGAGCGACAAAAGAAGAATTTTCTTCGAGACGTCATTTACGAGATATCAAATTTCACGCACAAATTGAATACTGTTGAAAAGCAGCGACAACTGAAAAAACGAACAATGTCTGTCTTGAATTTTACGACACGTTTTTTTTTTCAACAATCGATTTCCATAAAAAATTACCGTTAAATCACGAGGTTCTCGCGACGCCAGTCAGAAATACATACTATTTTAATTAATTGTTACGTGTTATAAGGCAAGTCACGTTAACGCTTCTGTCGTCGTCTGACACACATTCATCAAAAACGTCGAATCGAAAGGGCAAAGAAAATTCGCAGCCGATGCAGACGCACTGACCCCACGAATATTTCCCCAACAGCGAGCAGTTCGAGATTGATGCGTTAGGCAAACAGCGTAGGCGCGTCCTCGTTTGTACCGGCGGACACGACGGTTCGCAATTAATTGCAGGTGGAATCGTTAATGCCGCCTAATTTCGCGGAAGCGCAGAAACGGTCCAGGCGAAAATCACGATTCGTTAGTGCCCGACGATTTTTGCTCTCGTACGGGAGTACGCTGACATCGCCAGATATAACTCAACGCAAACTTTGTTGTCGCGAACTTGTCATCGTTACCAGGAATTGATACGTCGACAGAAGTTGAGTGACGTGGAACAATCGTTATTATTTTATTCTTGTTACTTGCAAGTAAGTTTTTATTTTATATATCGCAGCTATAGTCCATCGCAGCACATCTACGAAAAATGTAATAAAGTTTGTAATTGTTGTGATTGTTCCATTTGAGTCGGATGAAGTTTTATTTATCCGATAAATTGACAGCAAGCGTAGCGATGGTTTTCTGTTGCTCAAAAATCACGGAATTACAAATGTAGAAATAGCGAGCATCGCTGATAAATAGTTCACTATCTATTCACACGAGATGCATTTTTACCGCGGCGCGTTGAAAAATAGTCGTTATACTTATCAGAAATACGAGATTCCGAAGGTGGCAGCGCGAAACAAAATATAAACGGTAACGAGATTAACGGTGTATCGAGCGAGCGAGCGAGCGAGCGAGAAAAAAAGAAAGAGAAAGAGAGAGAGAGGGAGACGAACAGACCGCGCCAAAATTCGGATCAGATCAGTTTGGTATTAACGATTCGCGGCGATCGAGTCGCTCGATGCAGCTGCAACCGCATCCGATTGAAGCCGAACGCGGAAAAAAAAGGAAACGGTCCGGCGGGAGGGGAAACGAACGGAGGGTATAAGAGCGCCACCGGAGCGCGAGGGCGGTCGAAGAGCGAATTTGCGAAGGCGCGGGTCGGCGGGGGAAGCGGCGGCAACCTTTTATAATCCGGCAAAATGCGAAACGCGCGCGCCATTTTAATCGAAATAGGTTTTCGCCCCGAAAAAAAGTTCGTATTTAGAGGGAACGAAATGAGTTCACCTCCGGCACGATGAAAGACCGATAAGCATAGCTGATTTATACGAAGCACGAGCGAGCCCAACCGAAACCGTCCGCTCGTTCGTTCGAATCGAATCTTCCCTCGCCATCCGGCGAGATCCCATTGGCTAACGTTTACGTGGAAATGCGAGCGCGAATCTCTGCGCGCACATCGAGATACGCGTGCAAGCGCGCGCGCGCTCGACTGGCTAGATCCTGAAATTATCGGCGCGAGTTCGTCAGGTTTTCCGAATATAAACTCGCGAAGATGATTCCAAGTTTTCGTCTGTTTTTCCGACATTGTGTTTCACAGCTGTTGTCTCTCCTCTCGAACGCACATTATACATATATCATTATATATAAAGTACTTTACAATTTATATTGATAAAAGAGAATTTGTTTTTTTTTTTTTTTCTATATCGATTTTGTGTTTTTATTTTATATTGGTGTTGGAAAGTGCGAAAGACATGCGAGAGATGTTACCGCCGTGATCGTCCTTAATTCAAATGGCGCGGTAGAAACGGGAGTTTGAATAGGCGCCGATATTTTTTAGCACCGTGCTGAATGCAGGAGGCGAAAAATACGCGCGTAAATCTGTGCGCACAAGTGCACGACGAGTTCTTTCTGCGTATGGTGGGCGCGGAGCGGCGGAAAGAGAGGAACAGAGGGATGGCATGTGCGGTGCACACGTATGTACGTGTGTGCCGCGTGTGTACGTGTGTGTTCGCCATCGGTATGCCGAGAGACAGCGGGAGAGTCACGCGAGAGGGAGACGGTTTTCAATTTTATTCGACGAACGCGAACGGGAGGGTACCGTCCGGCAATTTTGAATCTAACTGGTTATCCGACCATCGTCTACGCAAACAGATGAGCGTTGATTTCGTCGCTCGCGCTTGTTGAAGCGCTGTCCGTAGAAAATTAGACGGGATCCGGCGAAGATTCGGAATTCGAAAATCTCATCCGCGCGAACGCAAAGCATACACGTTTTCATTGCTGTGCGAAAGAGCCGCGATTGCGAACGGCAATCGCATTGGATTAAATAAAAATGCAACGCGAGTTTACATACTTTACTTTCTTTACATTCTTAAAAAGTGCATTCGAAGTCGCGCGATGGCCGCTTTCAAGAGTCCCAGATATTTGCCATTGAATGCTAGGCGACTTGAACTTGGCCGCTAAGTTGAAAGTTTTCTTGTTGGAACGGCGCCTCCGCCGTTGAGAGCGAAAGCTCACTCGTCTATTTCTAGCGTCGCGACGCCCCTTTCTTCCTGCGTCCCGACGTCGTCAACGACGACGACGACGACGACTACCGAGTCACTGGGTTAAACATATAAGACTCAGTCACGCTCTCGACACGATATTATTCTTTTGAAATTTCATTCTCACTTCTTTCAACGTTTCACGAGTGTGTATTTTTCATTTACAAAATCAAACAATTATCTTGAATGTTACAATTTTTCATTTTCTTCTCATTTTTTAAACTAATTCTTCTGACACAAAAAGATCCTTTTATTAATTTTACAACAATATTTATACATTTGAAGAGATTATATTGTATTTGTAAAAAGAGATCTAAACAAAATCCCGTAACGTTTTTGTCAGAAATGCTCACCGAGTTTTGCTCATCGGTTTTCGGCCGCTTCGGTCTTTTCGCGTCTCGAGGAACGATCGATTAACAGATATATCCGGCGTCGCGCAACTATTTGTCATCCGCAGCACCGTGCACCGGTATACGCACCATTAGTTAACCCGGCGGTGGATTCTCGATTTTTTTCAGCCGCTATTTTGCGCCCGGCGCGAAAGAGGAAACGGAGAAAGAGGAAAAGCGAATTCTGCGCGTCGGCGGAATGACGACGCGCGACGCGTTCGCGCATTCGCCGCGCTCGTTCGCGCCTACACGGGCCCGGTTATGAATATGCATTTTCCTTCGTTAAGTATGTGCAGATTGCGTCGCGATACAGTGAACGGCCGTTCATTATTGTCGGTAGCAGCTACTCGCCATTGCAGTAGCCGCGACGCGACAGCAAATCCGTAAGCGTATAGTATGGTCGAAATTTCGCCGTGCAATTAGTCCGGTAGATGACGATCGCAGAAACGGTTCTAGGGAGAGAGAGAGAGAGAAAAGAGAGAGAAGAAAGAGAGAGCGAGAGAGAGTTATTCGCTCGTCTCCATTCAATATTAGCAATATTCATCGCAATTTCATCTCTTGCATCTAAGATAAGGAAATAATGTAAAACTGTGACGCACGGAATGAAAATTTAGCAGATAAAACTTACGAATTAAATTAACTAAAGAGTTTGTGCTTTTAGGTTTTTTAATTAAAAATAATTTGACAAACTTTGAAATTTTAAACCATGCATTCAATAATACGCACGATATGTTTTCAAATGTATTTTTTATTGGCGGCGCGATAGTTTTAATATAGGCCTGAAATTGAATAGGGTGGAACCACTCGATTCCGAACGGTTGCCCCCCCTCGGCGAGATCGTATCCGACTGCGAGCCGCGTCCGCACTAAAAGAGGAAGAGAACGCGTGCGGTACGTAAATAGGACTAAAGGAAAAGAGGAGTGGAGAATGCGCTCACGATTCTCTTGTTTGTAATTATTCATGAACAAAGGCTCCGATAATTGCGCTGCTTGATTGCACACTCGTGTATACCGATGAGACCGGGGCGAGTCTTCTGTAACGTATGGAAATTAATGCTATATTTTTATTGTCGCTGTGTGTTCCCCGCGTTGGGAATAATTTGAGGAATGCGCCCGAGGCTACCCGTAATACCTTTTAGCGCGAAAACGAAAACAGGCGTTCCGAGCCTCTTCCTCTCGCTCGTCGGGGCGGATTTTCGCGATTGCTTTCGCGAATTATACGACACAAACGCAAAAAACAACGGCCCAGAATCACTTTGTACATTAAGTTAATTATTCTTCGGTGCGTTTATTCAATGCGTTTGCTGATAATAAATTCGCGGCACGGCTTGAAAAAATATTCAAGAGATATATTATTAATCTCAATTGTAAAAAGAGACATACACAGAGAGAAAGACAGAAAGAGAGAGAGTTAAAATCTCTTTTTTTTTTTTTTAGACTAATTTTCATTAACAATAATGAGTAACGGTCTTGTGTGCCTCCACCGAGAGGCACTCTGCGAGATTTTATCGCGTATTTATCGTGCAACAAAAAAACTTCAGTGACGTAAAATTTTAAACGTTGCTGTAATAATGTCACATTGGGATATATGTAATAAAAAAAGCGACCTCCACGTCGCATTAGAACGGAAATATTACTTTTCATGAAATATTTTGTCGAAGAACAGACGTTTGATGTTTCAGAAACGGGAAACTCCCTTGCCTTGCTCCTTTATCGTGCAATGACGATTTAGTCCGTAGGGTGCCCGTCCGTGACATACGAACAAATCTCACTCACTCTCCCCTCTTTCCCGCACGTGTCCTAATTACTACGAGTGATTTGAGCGGTGGGCCCCTTTTGTCGCGCGTCACGCATGCAGTTGGAAATCTTTCGCGCGACGTAAACGCGCGGTGGAAGAGCGATAAGTAGTTTAGTTGTACGCGTGTCGCCACATATATATATATATATATATATGTATATATATAGAAAGAGAGAGCGGGCTCCAGCAAGTGCGAGAGCACGAACACGTCGAGAAGAATACTCGAGGCTCGTAAAGCGGACGGACGACGAGACACAAGGAGAAAGGGACGACGAGACGGGAGAAGCAAGAGCGCGCGAGATATAGAACCGGTATCGCATTAAGGGGAGGAATGAAAACGATGTAAGAGAAAGAGAGATAGAGAGAGAGAAAGAGAGACGACGAGGGTTCGCGCGGTGGCGTTTCACCCCTCTCATTCTGCAAACAATGCTCCATATCGTCTCCATAATGAACGCTGGTATAGGTACATGCATGCGCGTCCCCTCGCAGTTCTAGTAATAATGAGCACGCAGATTATGCGTGGTGATTGGTGCTCGATATATGCCTACCCTCCGGAAAGGATGGAGAAGAGCCCACCGACAACGGACGGAGAAGGCAGACGACGACGCGACGGGATTCCGGAATGATACAAACGACGACGACGAGCAACGGGAGGGGGAGGGAAAAGCGACTACATCGCTCGGAACTTAATGGTCGGTCCTGATAGAGACGATAGAGAGACTGTTTCGATTTCGTGTATAACGAAACAGACGTTCTCCTTCTCTCCTCCTCGACCCCGCGTGTTTGTGTGTGTCCGCGTTGGAAATTATGCGATGATTGAAGTTAAACAGTTCCCGTGAAGTTGAACAGTTGCCGCGCGTGAATGGATAATGAAATAAGACAAATAACATTAGGTTTTCTGGGAGTGTTAACGCGTACAAATGCGCCGGAGAAAATCGAATCGCCGCATGCAGACTGCGAACCGATACACGGCCAACACCAGCGTGAATGCGCCAATTAGAGTATCGAAGGATTCCACTGCTACCGCCGAAACTCCGGAGATTCCTGAAGGACCTCGACGAAGGTATTTGTCCAACGTCGTGCTTGCGGTGCTCGTTTCGAGTAACGATTCGATTCGGAGACTACGGCTCGAATTTGCATCTGTCGCGCTGTATTGTCCATCGCGCCTGTTTACACATTTGACCCGGATTGTCAAACTAAAGTTCGTATTCTCTCTATTTAGACACAATCGAACTTGATTAAGGATGTTGAAATTAACTTCGGACCGATACGTATCAAACACGCCTCACCGGGCACGACGAGGCCCGGGGAGAGACCGACGATCGCGATCTTATTGATCTTCGGATGGCGAATTTACCGCGTGTGTGTTTCCTATAATGGAGAAAGGGACGCGAAATCATTTTATATATTTGATAATAAAACCCGGAAAAATTTCATTGCGATAAAAATAAACTTTCACCGACAATTGAATCGATTACACAGACAAACGTTTCGTTGCTATTCGTGAATCGAGCCTTAATTCATTAATTAAACGGTTCGTGGTTGTTCGATTGTTTCAATTAACGCGATTGTCGAAATACGTGATATCTTAAATAAATGTCTTAATAAAACGTTCAACTTCCAAAACGGTGTTGAGATAAAAGAGCGCGCGCGCGGTTTCTGACATTTCCTCTATGTTGCGAACAATGCATCAGCGGAGAGAGACCGCCTGTTTTCATCACGTCCGTACAATCTCGCGGGGTCGGACGGATTTTCTGAAACGCAGCGACTCGCGCGCGTTTTTTTTTTTTTTTTTTTTGCATTATAAATTCTCTGCTCCGGACAGCCGTACCCCGCGCGCCGTCGGTTTTCCGCGCTTTTGCCGACGACACGCGGATGGCCGCGTGCTCACACTCGGCTTACCCACGCTCGGTCGCGCACCTACACGCGGAATCGGAGACGCATGGCGAGTCGCGTGATTCGCACGTGAACTCGAATTCACGTTGGCCGCATTGAATTCGCGGATATTCGGGACAGAAGGAGAAAGAGAAGAAGGAGGAGGAGGAGGACGATGTGTGGAGGGTGGAATAGGTGGAGGATGAAAACGGAAAGAGGCGCGGGAGCGGACGCCGGCACGAACGGCGGCAGGCAACGGCTGAGCAGATTCCGATTGAAGTCAATACTTTTTCTGCGCACCAAACTCACCACCTCTCCCTCCTTCCCCCTTTCTTCCCCTCCTCCGCATACAAGCGCGCGCGCGCGCACGCATGCACGCATGCACGCACGTATCTTCGTTAATAATATACGCGGAAATCTGATTATTTTTCTGCTTCCCCGTTTTAATTCTGAACGATTTTTTCGTTTCGCCTCGCCCCGCATCCCGCCCGAGCAAGCGCGCTCTCTCACCCCCGTTTTCGTTGCACGCTCGGTCGTGTGCGGTTCGATGTTTTTGCGCGGGGTAAGGTCCGATTGGTCGGCGTCCGCTCGCCCGATGGGGTGGGAAATGAAAGGTCGGCCGTTCTCTCGAGCGTGTGTGCACGTACGTACGTAACACACGTGGTCGTGATGGAACGTGTGCTTTCCACGGGGAAAAAGAGGAACGAAAAGAGAAGAGAACGAAGAGGATGAAAGAGGGACAAAAAGCAAACGGGTGAGAGGGAAAGACACCCGACGCGCGAACGATACTTGCCGGGGCAACGCCGATCGACTGCGACATGTCGGTACCTTAACTCTGATTGTATCCGCCGTTTAAGGCATTGCCTTAATCAGTTTCTCCTTGTGCAATCGTTCGGTTTCGATACACGCATTCGATCGAACTTTCACTTCGGTTGCGTTCTCTTCGGATATTTCGGCCGAGAATTTATTTTAAGTTTTATTTTAAGAAAACTGTATAATAAGAAACAATATATACAAGCGCGTGTGTCATACTTTACGCATATTGTAAAGAGATGCCTGTGTGCGTGTATGATTGGAAATATACTTCAACTACATCGCAATGTCACTGAAATACTTACATACGTAAAGAGCTGTCGCAATGTCCTTTTATTTTTCATTATATTTTCATCGCGGTTATACATTACTACCGGATCTGCGAGTTATGTATGTGTTGCAAACTATAACGCGACATACCATCGACCGCTTTGACATATTCCTCCCCCATTTCGTTCCAACTTTTTCCGCTTATCGCGCTTTGCCGGTCGGAGGCACCGCGTTTTTAATACTCTAAAATCAGAAATTAATGGAATAATTTTAATTCGCCGCCCTAATGGGCTGTCCGTCCGGTTCTCTTTACCAGCGTCGAAAACGCCGCACGACGCGACGCGTCGCGTCGCGTCGCATCTGCCGTTAGCCGAGGGCGGAAAGATCGCCGAGCGGGGAGTGGACGGATAGACGGCGATGGCTTTTTTCGACGGACAATAAAATTAATTTCGTTCGATTCCGATTAACTTCGTTTGTAATCACGCGAAAAATAAACATGCACGAGGAAGGATAATTCCGCCGTATAGTCGTTCTCGCCGTACTCCCGTCCGTTCCCACCCCCCGTTTCATCCCTTCGTCCTTCCCGGGGTGCGAGTAACCGCGTTCCCCATCCCATTTGTGCGCTCTCCTGTCCATCCGTTCGTCTGTCTGCTTACGGTGGCAAACCTACGGTCATCGAGAGTTTCTCTTTTCCCCAACACAGATATAGTATATATATATATATTGTACACAAGTCACGCCAAAAGCCGCATATTCCATCTAATTGTTGATTCATTGACGAATTCAGGAGCAATCTTGAGAAATAAGACCAGAGAGAACCAAAAGTAGCTACTGATGTGTGTTCGAATAAATTTTTCTTTTATAAAAACAATATATATGTAAAACAATATGTTTTTTACTTGTTTTTACGTGTACTTTTTGAGAAAGGCCCTAACTCAGGGTAGAAACGTATAGGAATTGATTCAAAGAGTAATTAGTTGTTGCGTAGAAAACAACCAGTATTTGACTCTTGTTTGGTTTATTATGTGTATTATTTGCACCTATATTTTAGAGTCATTAAAAAATCTTTTTGTAATTTGCTGAATTCATTTATTAATTAAACGACACAATAAATGCGGTCAAATCTGTTAATAACCGGAGTTTCACAATTCACGATTGATACGTTGATAAGAATGTAAGCATTAGATTTTACCTGCTCGTATCTATTTAAACTATAGCGTAAATTAACAAAATAATAAAAACCTTTTTTGCAAACAAGCAGACGATATTGTGGGTAAAACTTTTGATATCTCTTACGCGCGCGCGAAAATACTTCTTTATCACAATCTTCAGAGATGTTGTGCACAAGTCGCGATACACCCTGTATATTTTCTGCAGCCGGACCGCGAGCGGACCAAAACGTACCGAATAAAAAGCAACGTGGGAGAGAGAAAAAGGAAAAAAAAAAAAAAAAAAAAAAAAAAAAAAGAAGGAAAAGCAGACGCGGATGAACTATTAAAAGGCACGTTCGACCGGACGCCATGGCCGGGGGTTTTCATTAAAATTCTTTCGATCTTTTAACATTTCCAATCGGTGTTTGTCGGAATATCGAGTTCTCGCGCGCCCTGGTAAAAATGTAAACGACCACGTCTGCAGTAACGCGAGCTCGACAACGTCCGGGCTAATAAGCGTCTCTCGTGGATGACATTTTTAAGTGTCATGATATCGAGACCATCGAATGTTTATGATATTTTGAGAGTTTTTCTGATGAGAATTTCTTTAATCGCACATTTCAGGCATCGGTGTTTTTATTTATTAAGGAAATGATCTGAAGAGAGAAAAAGAGACACGCAAGGTTTCTTATAATCCGTCGGCATTATTTGACAAATTGCTCTTGAGATTATTTGGTCTTAAAATCGTGTGACAATGCGATGTTGCAGTGATTCATGTAAATTTATGTAGTTTATGATATCTAACACGCAAAAAAAGGAGCTAAAATTTTTGTCCCTTTTTCTGTCATCATTTATATTGCGTTGTAATTAAGAAATAAATCCTATATTTATGGCGTCAAAATGTTAAAAAACTGTTTTTATAACGAGAAACTTCTCGAACACAAATTTTGTATCTATTTAATTTTATTTGCCATAAATTTACGCGTAGGAAGAATTAAATCACGAATTATATTAATTATTCGTATTACGACGCGCTATAATTAATCACGTTAACGAAGAAGGAAAACGTTGCGGCTGCGAGTAGATGGCTCGCAACGTCAATGATGAGCAAATTATCATTTTCGATGGGTAACGCGAGCCAGTGAACGATGACCCGAAACAGTCATCGAGAAAGTGATGAACTCGAATTCCACCCTGATTACCAGAGCGCGCGCTCCATTAACTCGAATTTCGTGCGAACCAATCGACCGTACTAGTCATCGCGCTGTTGTAACCCTTTCAAATAGCAAGTCCTTCCTACAATTACCGATTTGCGTGCTTCTATTAGCGTGACGATTTAACGCAAAGCATATTTTACAATTTATCCACACTGCGGATATGTTACGCTCATTCACTGTATATAGTAAACATCGAAATGTACAAAATCGACAGAATCCAAGTGCCAAATATATTACGTTAAACGATATAAGCAATACAATTTCGCGTCCGCGGTATTTTGCAGCGTATCGTAATTTTATTTGAATATTTTCCGACCGAACGATCTCTCTTTTTCTTTCTATCTTTATTTTATAAATATCTTTTAACAGAGACACAAATTAAGAACAACGTAACGGTACGACCTTAATAAAATTTTGTTCTATTTAAAGGTTGAAGAAAAATATTTATTACATAGTATTTACATTGCGACAACGTTCTCTTTTATTCCTTCGTTTCTAATGTGCTTCCCTAATTGTTCCTCAAACTACGCCGCCTTCTTAGTCTGATGATGATCGCCAAGCTTAAAGCTCATAAACAGTATCACGCACGAATTAACTGCGGCACGTGTTACCCCATTTAACCTAAATCGCGAGAACGCCACGTATAAATCATTAAGCATTAAGCGCGCTAATTACATCTGTTCCTAAGCAGCTACATTAACGAACCGTGCTGAACCGGTCTCGCCATTCCAGGAAGACAGAACGAATTTAGTGCGCGGCGCGTTTTCACCGCCGACTCTTAACAATTCTCGGAATGCAAATAGGTCAAAATGTGGTATCCGGCGATCTAATATCGCGAGCGTTCGCCTCTCGAGAGAATCGGCGAGGTTTTTCTTGAATCGGGTTAAAATCAGTTAACAGCGCGCGATCGATTAACACGCGAAAATAAATCCGAGATAAGAATATAAGATCACGCGCGAGGAAGGGGAAAAAGAGAAACGTCGTAGAGCCGAATCGGATTATATCGCGGTAGCGGAAATCGCGTTCTGGAGAATCGCGTGCACACACATTCGCACGTTCTCGTCATGATGCATCGCGATGCATCGTGGAAACGGGAAGGGAAAACGGCGCGCGAGTTAAACGAATCCGTTACCGCGCGCGTTTTTTCTCCGACAGCGTGTTTCGCGGGCTCGCTGTTGGAGCCGTTTCTTTCCGGGGCAACGCCGCCGCGCGGTGAATCATTATTTATTTTTGTGTTTCACGCTGTCAAGTGGCGGTGAGAGAAACGAACGAGGGAGAGCGGCGGTATAGAACGGGAGGGAAAAAGGGCGCGCGCGCGTGCAAGAGAGAGAGAGAGAGAGAAAGAGAGGAAGAGGGCGAAAGTCGGAGGGAAAGAGGATGCTTCGGCGAGCGGCGCGCTCGAGTAATTATTACGGATTTTCCGGATCTAATTCTCCGGACGGTAACACGACACAATTCACTCACGCAGATTGCGCACGAGAGGATGTAAATTCCTGTCAGTCGGACGGTCCATTTCATCTCCTCTTTTTCGCCGTAGCTCCTAACCGACACCGAGGTCGGAGCTGGACGATTATTCGGTTTTCCACTTTCTCCTCGCCTGTTCTTCGCCCTTTCCCCACTCCTTCCCTCTCAGTTTTCCACGCTTGTTTCGCGCCCTCCGCCCGATGCTTCGTGGCTTTTGACCGTCATTTTACATATCTCGAGCACGTCTTTCGATTTCGAAAATCAAATCCAATAGGATTATAAATTTTATTGATGATTTGAATAAAAAATAGAGCTTCATGATAATTGCAGTGTAAATGGAAAAAAATTTCCAGAATTATAATGTGATTTTATAAAATTCAAAATTACAAAATAAAGAACGCGAGAAGCGTGCGAACGCATTGCATTTCGTCGGTCAAATTATCCGTTCGCGACCCATTCGCTCTTTCATTCGGTTCCAAAATATCCGCTTAGAAAAGTAGATTTGTATATTCAAGGCTGCATCTATTTTTATCCAGAACAGGCAATCGGCCATCGACGTACACAGCGTGTACGAAAGATCGTTAGAGGAGAGAACGAGAGAAAGAGAGAGAGAGAGAGAGAGTGCGTCATAAGGTACTAATCGTTCACCGAAAAAAAAAAGGTGCCATGATGTCAGTCGCTCGATTTTATCTCCCCTCTTCGTGCGCGCACCCCCTTGAAATGCATGTTAAAGCCACATGCCGAGCACGTGTGGTACAATTATACGAGCGCTTTCGTTCTCCTCTATCTCGAATTTTGCCGCTTGTCGCCGCGGACTAAATCAGGTGACCTGTCCTCGGAAAGACGTGATAGCCGTAGTGCCGTTCGGTGTTTCGCGCGATTATTCGCGTGTTGCCTAATTAAACGCTCTCCGCTCCGAATATCATGTTCAACCAGCTAGATCTAGATATTACCTAACGAGCATGCGTGCGTCAACGTGCGCGCATGAGACAGAACGATTGGTGATATGTGTGTGAATGTGCGTGTGTATGAGTGTGCGGTCATTAAGGATGCCAAGGGCCACTAATCGTCATCAGAGACGTATTCACCGGCGCGAGCGGCGTCGTACACAGAAAAATAAAATTGCCTCTCCTCCCCCCTTCCACCCATCTTGCCGGTCAATGGACATAATGATTATTTTCTGCCGGTATAATGAGCGCAGTCGCCACCGCCGCCGCATCGTTGTGTCTACGCGGTGGAAAGATAATAAAAGATTCAGGTCAATAGCGGTGTAATGAGGTATCTGGAATCCATCAAGGATTCATACGTTGAACATACATAATAAAGACCGTGCTGGTTTACCGTGTAGGTATACGTAGCGCGAAATGCAATTTACGGTGAGTGTGTGTGTGTGTGTGTGTGTGTATGTGTGATTTTCGCTTCCCGGTACGATCGCGAAATGCGTATCAGCGGCTTCTCTTAGGATAGTCTGTCTACCGGCGAACTGTGTGTTATATTCGTCCGTGAGATAGAATGTATCTTTGTTGCATCTACACGTTGTGACGCGCGTGGTAGGTTGCTTGAAGAGAAACAAGACCACTCCGAGGTATTATCATAAATAGTATAAAAAGAAATTGTATTTATTGTGCGACACGATAACATTTTCAAAGACCGGATACCATCAATGCTGATAATGTCAGCTAACGTAATTTACTTGCGCAGCGCCGTGGCCGCAAATTGAATCGCTTGGACTAACCGCATCGAAATAAATGGCGAGGTCGCAATTTAATAAGGACCAGTCACCATCTTCCGGTGATTAATTCTTGCTAAAAAGTTTCAGCAACTTTACAGACTCCTTTCTCATGGATCTTAACTTCTCGGAGTCATTCTTGCCAACCGCCGACCTCCCTTCGTCCACCGGCGAAGTAAACTTTTAATCCTCCGCTCCCTCTGAAGAACTTTCCACCCTGTAAAACAGAGTCGGCAACGACACCGTTTCCGTATTCGACACATTGAGACACTGGTTATCTTTAATTTCTAATTATTTAATTATTCAATACGATATTATTCCAATTTTTTTTTCAAACACTGTCAAAACAATTATTGTTTTGTATTTAGTTATTCGCTACAAGTGCTTTCATGTTTCTTATGCGATGTTAGAATAAACATAATTTTTAAAGAATTTATAATCGTCTCTATAGAAAAGTTGTATATTCAAAAAAATAATATATGCACCCTCTTCTTTATGTATGTTGTGATACATTTGGTCTCTAAGAAGTTTCGCAAATCCCCTCAAAGTAACGCCCAGTTCGTTCGAAGGAAAAACGTACAGGTGGACGTATATTGAAACTAGTTGCCAGCAACTTGGGCAATTATAACGATAATTGCAACATACATTATGCTAATATTGTGCACCATTTGTCCCGTTTCGGTTCCGCCTTTATTCGCGAAGTTCCGTGAAAGAAATAAGGTGGAACTTTCGAAACAACCACTCGGCATGCGACGATCGATTTCTCTCCTCTCTCTCTCTCTTTCTCTCTCTATACACACGCGCAAAGATATCTAACGCGTGGTTGTGAGAGTTGCTGATAATTAATAAACACTCGTACGAATACACGCTTAGCGGAGGATTTATTTGAACGGCCGCACTCTTGAAGCTTCAATTACGGTTAAGCATTTATGCGGAGAACAATTACGCGTCGCACAATTTTCCATCCGCGCGCTTCTCGAGCACAAACGGTACCGCGCGAATTGCCACGAACAAAATGTAAGAAAATTTTCGAACAAAAGCGCGCGCGCGCGTTTGTTTAAACATTTAACATTCAAACGTCGGGGATTTGCGACACGGAGAAAAGGAAGGGAGACTTCAATAAAACGCATTGAACGAAAAACGAGGATCGTAAACCGGCTCGCAGGGCCTTTCGATATATTTTTTTTTTTTCGATGCGATACAAGTTATTACGCGACGCTTGGCTCAGCCCCGTTTGAAATCCCCGATGCCATTAAAATAGAAATGGAAAACCCGACCCGCCCAATTCCAGCATAATATTGTGATTACGATATGCACAGACGCTTTATATATATATACACACATATATACAATACATACATATATATATCTATACATGTACATACATATACATAGACTCACGTTCGCGAGAAACTGCGGACGAGTGGCCCTTGTCCAATGTACGTATATGTATATAGCGCGTCCAATATCGGCCCTTCACGTTTCCCATGCATGTATTCCTGCATAAGCAACCTCTCCTACCTGCATCATTATTTCGTGGCGTCTAATGTATATTTTAAGCAGCGATATCCGCAACATTTCTCCTCCGCGTACAATCGATAACGCGCAGTTGACGAAATATGCAAACACACACACACACTTACTCATAGATGCGCGCAAAACAACAATATTGCATATTAAACAAATTCTCCCCTCGCGATGAGAGAGATATTGGATTTTCAACTCTTTACTACAATCTCCGTAACATACATTAGAATAAAAGGCAGAATCACGTCGATAACATATGTTATCGGCGATCAACATGTGATTTTAATAAAATGGACTAAGTAGCCCAGGGCATACGTTAATTTATAATATCGCGCAATTTACTTGCACGAGTTCTGACATCCGTACGAAAATAAACGTGGCTCTGGAAACAATACGCGATTATCGATTTACATCAAGTTTTATATCGGATACGAAAATATGTCTCGGAGTGGCAGCTGCATATTTGCCGCTGCTTGCTAGAGGGTTGCCTCGCGCTCTCCGCCGTGTATTTATTCCTCTGCCCGCGCCGCGCCGGTCTGTCGTTATTTCTCCAACGCCTAATGTATGTTTCAGCAACACATATCCGTCTGCTGTGTCGTTTTAAATTTCACAGCGCGTATCTCCCGAGGTTTGCGTTTCTAACAAGCATAATAAGGGTTTCTCACATAATATATGTACGCGCATCCTCTTGTTATTCTTTTCGTTATTTCACTCTCAATTCGTGCTCGCTGATTTCCTCATCGGAACGCTCATTGGAATTCGCTAGGACGAATTATGTCGGGACGAAATATGCAGAAAGAGAGAGGAAGAGAAAAATGGATAGAAGGGAGAGAGAAAGGACACAAAATATTTATATCGACGAAACTTTAATTTCTATTTGCATTCACGCAATACGGCGTGTCTGTGTAAGTTTCTCGTTTTTTTTTTTTTTTTTATCGTTCGTCGAACGGCATCGAGAATCCGCGAGAAATTCCGGAGAATAGCGAGCGCGAAAAAGCGGGAAACTGACTGACTCGGAGTACATGGAATACAAAACAAAACTATCGCTTACGCGCGCAGCATCACCATAAATCCCAAGTGTATGGCTACGTAGGTCGTATTCGCGCGTGAGATAGTGCTCGGAGCGGAGAATGTATCAAAATCAGGCGCGAGGTTGCTTTATGGACGGGAACGCTCGTAAATACGCACTTCTGGTACTCCTGCTCGACTACGGAACGGCCGAGACTCCGGAGAAACTGCCTGGATAGGTTAGGCGATAGAGAAAGGGCCACGAAATAGCTTCTACGGGATGCTAATAAAAGATGGAACCGGCTAGATAAACTAGCGCGCGCTGGCGATACCAGCTTCTCCAGTCCACGTTGCTATTGTTTCGGATATCGTCGTATTCTGACCGAAATGTCGAGTGTGAAAACAATTGATTACCGAAAATACACGAGACACAGCTGGAGATTGCTTCGTGTTCAATTTTGACTTTTTGAATAATACAGCAATTTTCTTCAGTTTGTGCTAAGTTTTTTTAAATTTCCGCTAGCCGGTGTTTAACGTGTGTAAATGTGCCTCCTCTTCCTTTGTCTATATTTAAGGTGAATTCGCGATGTAGAAAGAGATCACGCGAATTCTTAATCAAAGTTAATTAATGCAGAGTTTTCGAACGCGACTCCGGCCTGAATCGTCGCGATCGTATCGCAACTTTCGCGTTTAAACGGGGCACCGGGAATGCAATTCCATTATGGCATTACAGAGGGAAAAAAAGGCATGTATCATCGTTCTGTCTCTATCTTGAAATAATCGACAGCAAAAAGGCAAAAAGGCGGAAATACATTTTGAACATTAATATAAATTTTTATTTTTTTTTTATATTGGCAAAAAATTCGCTTTTATATCGGAAAGTAATTACATACTGCATAATATATAAATGTATCTAAACGAGTAACCCTTGTTACCATATGTTCCGATGAAAAATTTGCGCTCCGTGTTTAAAAATTAATATGAAATTTTTTATTACTTTTTATCTCGGCAAAAATCTCTTTTATTGGAATATAAAATAATTACGTATTTTATAAAAAAAAATTTTACGTGAAACGAGATATGGTCCGATTCAAACCGAAAAAAAAGAGAAAAAATTCATAGTATATTACATATTGTCTGGTCGATTTTTTTTGCGCGCTACGCGCGCGCGTGTTTATCCCCCTCTCGCGCGAAAGTTTTACGCCAATAAAATCTCTCCTAGCGTTACGGGAGATTGGTGTGTGGGAGTTGATTGGAAATATCTTGACAATTTCGAGACGTGTTAAGTGAACACGCGAGATCGCGCGTAAATCTTAAAACGAGACGACGATGGTTGTTCGACGACCGAGAGATATATCCGGGGCTATGTACCGACGAGTGTTTCGCACGCATCGCGAACGTGGTGCACGCGCTTACACGCACGCTCTCTCTCCGCAAAAGCGAAGTAGATTGACATTTTCAATCGCTCACGAACCGTTATTAAAACGTCATGTACACGGACGAGCGGCCGTCGCTTGACGGGAAAATTTGACTTACTGGATCTCGGCTGTCCCCCGATTTACCCGCCTTCCACGACTGTGTATTTCGCTTCAATCAATTACAAAATGTTGGCGGGCCGGGCTTAACGACAAACGCAACCGCGGATAAGCGAGAGATAGCGGGGTTCGATAAGTCCGCGCTTGACAAGAGACGGAAAGTGATTATCAAGTTCGCACGACACACTTCTCTTCGCGCTTCTTACGCTTTATCTTCGTCGCGATAAATGCACGCTAACAACCGGCGAGAGGCAAAGAGTCGAGATTGATTATTTGTGCAAATTATTTTTGTGCTAGTACACACACGTACACACGCGCGCGCGCGCGCGGCGCTCTTCGACGATTATTTACCCCGTCTATAAAATAGTTCGTAGATGCTGTCAGATGCAGGAAAATTATACATGAGGTTTTATCAAGATTTTTATAATTTATCGACTAGTCGTTAAAACGCGAAACAGCATCATGTGATCAACATTAATAAATATTCCATTTTATTCGCAAAATTGCTGACATTTTGCCTTTTTACCGAGAACCAATGTTTAATATTTTTATATTATTTGTCGTTATAGTTTTAACAAAAAATTAAAAAAAAGAATAAAAAAAAATACGTCGGCGTCTAGTGACTGTCCACGATTTACGGATTTTCTTTTCGTTACAACTAACTCGCGTATGTACGTCCGTAACTCCGTTCTGCGAAATGCTTCAATTAGCACATTACGTCAGAACGTTACATGTGTGTGCGGTCGGTCGCGCGTAGTCGAGACATCCAGACGGTATTTCTTATTATAATACTTGAGAAACAAGTCGGAGATTTTCCCATTCTCCCACCGCGCTGCGTGCGATCGAACATCTCGCACGCACCCGAGAGAACGATCATTCGCAAGAAGCGTTCGCATCGCGGGTACACTAACTAAGGATTCTCTGAAACGTTTCCGACGATTCCCACCCGATTCGAAGCGGTCTGAGGAATTCCCTTACGAGCACTAGAAATAGTTATATCTCCGGCAACAGTCACGGACGGGAAGAATGGTTCGATTACTTGCGTGTGATCAGAGAAATATATATATATATAGCTCTGGCTACATACTTGCGTAATATCTGTAATTTCGCGGGGATCTATTAACATATCTCGCCGCGATACTTGTAACGTCACACGGGATGCTGCAATAAATTTATTTTATTTTTTTTTTTTTTTATAATGCAGATGTCGGCGCGAAATATTAAATAAATATAATTTTCATCACAAAATTTTTTTTAAGGAAGGGGAGAGGAAAGGGGCAAGTATAATCACAAGTATGTATAACACAGTTTTAGTATTAGTTTAAATAAACATTCTTGAATGCTTCTTTATTATATAATAACTGTCTTCCACCCTCTTATGAATAAATATAAGTAATTTTGCTACGTAAGTAATCTAGGCAATTTTCTCGGTGCGTATGTCCGTAAGAGACGAAGAAAAGAGAGGTTGAATTACGGATGTTTACCGTATGCGTCCATCCTCGGCGTGGCGAGGAGAAGGACGGCAAAATGCGAGGCAGGACGCGAGAGCAGGCCGCGTGAATGCAGGGAGCAAGGTGTTAGTCCGCACGGAATTTCCTACGCTTGATGCCGGATACGAGGCTTAATTGCACCGCCGCACAATGTAAATATGCCGCGTCAGTTAACCGCCGTCTGTCCACGTACACGCACGCGCGTAGCACGAACGCGCGCGTGAACGAAACCGACCACTCTGTCATCCACGGTAATGCTAGTGTGTCATCGCTCACCCGACACATTATCGTTCGCAATGAACTCTTCTTCCTTACGGCCGCGTCTTCCTTGATTCGCGATATGTACTGCGCACGTCTCTTCTCGCGTTTAATGGCTGATTTCTCGCCTGCGCGTCTCCTCGTACGGAGAGATCGGCCGCTTTAAGTCGCGCTTCTTTACGGAACGATGCATCTATTGCGTCACATCTCTCGGCGTTACGTGTTCGCGATTAAAAACAATTGTTTTGTTCAGACTCGTTCTAATGGGTGTAACAAAAAAAAACTTTCGCCGAAATACACGAATAAAATTAAAATTATCAGAATTTCGCATTAAATCGAGAGGAAGACTTGGTGCTCGGAGTGAGCGGAATTTCTTCGGCTAACTCGTATTATTTCAGAGCTTCGAGAATGTCCGTTACTTCGCGTAAATCCAAGCCAACCGAACCAGGGTATTCCTCTTTTCCTTTCCACGAGGCACCGATAGAGAAACGCAAACAGTATGCACGGTGACCTCGCCGTAGGAAGTTTCTAATCCCTGTGGCGGGCTAACGTTCAAATCTACCATGAGCTCGCCCAGCGGATAGTTACACCTCGGTCCAGAGATACAGGTAATGCCTGTTTACAGATATCGAGGCAAACATTAATACAGAGTAGTCTCGGCGCACACCGGAGGATTATATTATTCTTGGGCAGCCGAACGGTCACTAACTTCGCAATGAAATTCATCCTCCAGGCACGAAGATTGTTTCCATATTTGTTCTCTGTTACGTAACGAACGCCCCGCAACAACCATAAATGGATTCAAACGCGATAACGAAGCTAATTCACAAATTAATTCTATTATTTATTAACGTTGATATTCGATCGACATTTTTGCAAAGCCACGAGAAAATTTATTGGCCATATCCTGTTTTTATCAGCGCAACATTGTGTGCTCCGTGCTCTTGATTTTTTGTTTTTTTTTTTTTTAAATTGTCAATTTGTTACAATACAGACACGTTTGATAGATTCAAATTGATATTTTCGATCTCACAATTTTTAAAAGAAAGCTTACGTTTCCTTTTGCGTCATTATTATACGGATAGTGATATATCAAATTTGTGCAATTATAGCAATTTTTTTTTATACATATTGCATTCTAAAGCTACAATTATTGTTTCGCAAAAAAATAACACATTCAGTGACGATGTGTTTTTCGAATTTTTCGGAGAAACGCTGACAAACGAGAAATTTACGGCGAACACTTCCGGACGTCAACTATTTCTTATCATTCGTCTTCCATCCCTTCGTGTGGGATTCGAAGGCCAGAGACGAAGGATCGACGGTGACAGTCGCTCGCTGAAGAGCGACTGTGCGGCACCGACACGACGCACACTCGTACAGTATCATCCCTTTCAACCCTGTACTTAGGGTGACCATCTCATTTATATAGTAAAACAGAGTCGCGCAATGGTGAAGCAGGGACGGGAGTTGAGTTTGTTTGTCGAGTAAACGTTTGCCGACGACACCGCCGGACACTGGTGCCTGGCTCGCTCTGGTACAAGTCTGTCCGTACCACTAGGAGGAGGAGGGTGTAGGGTGGTAGGAAAGGGGTGGGGATTTAATACCATCTCCCAGGATGAACAGTGGTGGTCAAATAACTTTGCCAAGTGATTCCCTGCGACGGTATTAATGTGTCTAGCCCCTTCGGATTTCTGCTCCATCGCGAAATGTCGATAATCTCTGGATGGTATCTTTCGTAGGTCATCAAACGAGCTCATCGGTTCGACAGTTACAAATTACATCGGTCTACTGTCTCTCTCTCTCTCACTCTCTCTATTCACAAATCATTTTTCTGCTTTAAGAAATCTCGAGTAAACTTTTTCTTTGTCTATAATCCGCAGCAATTTTTATTTTTTTTTCTTTTGTTTTTTATTTTTACACTTACTCGATCGTATATACTTTCAAAAGCGATTGTTTGAAGCACCGAAAACACGCGATAAGACGCGTCGTGTTTGACATTTCTAAGATACGTGGCGCAAAGTTTAAACACGCATGACGGGCTGCGAATTCAAGATTCCATTCGTCTTACTCCAAGATCCAAACATCAAGGTCGTAAATCCATCAATAAATCCCTGCGCCCTCCTCGCGGTGACCACATTTGCTTAGGGATAAGAAGCAAAGACAAGCATACGGGGGCGGAGGTGTAAGTCTGTAGGGCAGTGAGGAATGGCTCGGTCTAGCGGGCCTTTAGCCCCGGCTTAGCATGTACTGGAAACACCATCCCCTATCCTTCGTGTCGGGGCCAAGTTATACCCGCAAACAGTCGTACATTAGTGCCTGCAGGAGTCCTGCAGGATTTATAAGGGGCGCCCGCGGGCGCACGGGAGGCTATGTGGCCGTCTCCCGATGGTTAAAACTGGAAGAGACGAAGTACGGGCGCGGGCATAGGAAAGCGAGAAGATGCGAGAGAAGGTCAATCCGAGAGAGAAAGAGACAGAGGGATCTAGAGGGTAGTATTTTGATTCGTTGTTCGATCAAATATGTATAATGAATTCATCGATCTTTTACAAGTTCTCGCAATATTATTCTTCGTCTGATCAAATCGCGTTCCATACAGCAGCGCAGGTGTTTTCCAACGTGAGCTTCCGTTTGGCGATTCTCACGTCTTATCGACATCTCACGACTGAGATAAACGAGAGACGAGAACTCATTCTGACATTAGCGAGTCAAAGCGTAACCGCCTCCCCTCACTTTCCCCCCTCTCTCGACTGTGCCGAAGTGTTTCCCTCTCCCGGTTTCCGCGCTTTAACAAGCAATTGGCACACGCCAGAAACGGACGAAACACCAGCGACGAGCTTAAACTCGCTTCTGGAGTCTCTAAGAGTTCCATTCGGTACGTGAGCACGTCGCCAGAGGGTTGGATCGACTCCGCGAGCAAACCGGAGAGGAGCGGAAAGGAGGTAAAGGGGTTCGGTCAGGGCCGGCCAGCGGAGAGAGAGAGAGAGAGAGAATGGGGCGGTGGGTGGTGTAGCCAGTGGTCAGCACACTTGGCCGACCCTACTTCGCTAACTAGTTTAATGATATATGTTGAGCTACAAGCGCCTTGATTAATCGTTAACTAATGTTGGACCTCGTAGTGCAGCAGTACCAGCACCATCGCCGGGCCAGCACCGTGGCACGCCGAGGGATGGGTCGGGGTTGGGACGTGGGTGGCGCGGAAGACAGGAAGGGCGAAGGTTTCTACCGCAGCAGTCTTTACCCCTCGTCGAATCTACTGCTCGTGAACTCGAGCGTGGCCAAACAGAAATCTAATCTCACTCAACGTATAATTTGATTTACGACTCGCGACCGCGCGGTAACGAAAGGAGAGAGAAAAAAAGATGGAGAACATTCGGAAGAGGAAGGAAGAGAAAAAAGAAAGAGAAAAGAAGGAAAAAAGAAACGGCCAGTTCTTCAAGGCGTCGATGCAATTTGTTGGAGTGTCCGTCGTTCTTGAAGGAAAGGGGTTTCCGAGAGGGAGCGGGTCCGCACGCAAATTTACGTCTCGCGAGAGACGTCCCGAAACCCTCCTCAGCCTCCTCGAATTGAATTAACTCGGCGTCTTCCCCGTCCATATTCCTGAGCTCCGCACGTGGAACATTGGTCATCCCTAATTCGCTTATGGCCCTCGATCAATTAAGTCGTCGGCCATTCGCGCAAATCCCAGTGACCTCCCCCTCTCTCCCTCTATTCTAGACGTCGTGTACTTGCTCCAAGATAAAGCTCCCGCCGGCGCATTACAACCGGGCGCGTTTCTCAAACGCGTGTAAATCTGTGAGTGTCTGTCTTGCGCGTTGTTGTGCGTAATTTTATCTCGATATCGTAGGAGACTCGTTCGTCTTCGGCGCAAGAGACGCAAGAAATATCTTGAGTTAAATACTTTCCAATTATTGCACGCAAAATTCTCTGGAACTTAATAGTAATCACTAATTAAAAAAAAAAAAAAAAAAACGACGATTCTTACGCGTGTGAAAAAAAATTTGTGGAAACTTAAGAAATGTTGAACACGAGAAACTCGCATTGATCATAGCCGATCACAGCGCGAACATATATTGAACGAATGCGACTACTAACGTATCGCGTTACGTGAGTGTTTCGCGTGGCGAGGTGTAACGGGGAGAGGGAGAGGGTGGGCCTCAGGGATGCAAGACACCGTGAAATTACCAGCAGAGTCTCCCATCCCCGGAGGGGTGGGTGGGCGGCGGAACGGACTCTGTCCACTCTGCGCCCTAGGAACCGCCGTCCAGGCGGGTATTTGTCTTGTCTCCTTGTTTATGAGATCCAACATTGTTATTTGGCACCGCACCGGGGAGTTCTCGGTGCCGCGCAGCCGGTAGTTTCCGGCGAGTTTCCTACTTTAAAAGGCCGCGTCCCGGTACGCGATTACGGTCTGACTTATCCGCGGTTCTTCCCGTCCCGCGATCGTCTTTAATCAAGGTCCGCCTGGACACTCGCGAGATACGATTAAACTTCGCTCCAACAGCGTTAGCCAATGTAAAGTTTGGTCTTTCCGACTAGACTGTATGGAATCGTTTTTCTTAGAGTAAATATAGGGGGAGAGAGAGAGAGGGGGGGAAGAGCGAGAAAGAGAAAGAGAGAGACATGTAATTTTCGCGCAATTTAAAATTTTAACGGAACTTCGCAATCCCAGAATCAGCACGCCGAAAAATATTTTTAATAACAAACCGTATCAGCCCGGAAATACTCTCCCAGAGAGTATTATCGTTAACTCAGGCCGCATTTTCAATTTAAATTGTAATCGCGGCGCCTTATCGTAAGCGTAATACGTTCTTGATTGCACGAACATCGAACTGGTTCGGACAATGGTACCGGCTAAGCGAATTGCAATCACGTCGCGTGGTGCTTAGCGCTGCTCGTCGCAAGATACTGTTTTAAATCAATCGCGATAATGCTCTTTATCTCTTGTATTCCAGATTATTTTGGTTTTAACATATAATGCACTTTTCCCTTCTTTTGTGCGCTCTTGCGTAACGCAACGTTTCGAACATAGTTAATTAGGCAATATGTCGTATTATACACGGGAATCGCATGTTAAACGACCACGAAGAAACAGAGAAGAGGTTCTTTCTTTTATCGCGGTGGCGTGTGACGCGCTTCGAAACCCGTCCGCGGTTTCGTTTGATCGCCTGACGCGGCAAATGCGAGCGAATTAAATCTGTTAAAATCATATTATATTCGCTGTTCAAAGTGCGCGCGATAAACGCGTTTGTCACAAAAACTCGCGAGTGGGGTTTATATCTCGCAATGTAACAGGAGAAGGTTCAGGAGGAGGAGGAGGAGGAGGAGGTGGAAGAGACTCGGAATCGTATCAGAGTGGAGATTGAACGAATGACACCGTGAGCAAATTTCCGCGATCGGTAGAACAGCGAAAGCGAGCGTCACCCTCAAAGAGCGTCCGGCAATTAATTTTACAAGGGCGCAAAAGGAAGCAAAAAGTAAACAGCCCCGGCGCGCATCCCGAGGTCCATCGTCGCGACGATGGGTTTTATATCTCCGCTAGTTGTCAGGCCAACGAGTTCTGCCTCGTTGGCCACCGCGTATAATGTCCACCGTCAATATAAGCTGTCGGATGCTTTTTCCTAAATTGACAGATTTTCAATTTAATCAAGTTCCAATCTAATGGAAAAATGCCCGATCTATCGGTCGCGCGAGTAAGTGCGCGCGCACATACGAAAGCGTGGCGTTCGTGTACATATGTGTGTGCACGCGCGTATGTGTGTGTATAGGTGTGTGCCGACGGGGATGACGTACACACTGAGAGAATGTATGGCCGACGCGCGCGCGGAGGGGCCAGATTGAAATAATACTTTTATGTTTAATCGCAATCGAGGAGCCTGCCCGGCGACGACGCGGAACCACCCGCCGATCTCCGAGATTAATCTATTGATAAACATTCCATCACTCCGCGAATACCATGTGAGAGAAATAGACGAGCCATCGAGCAATAGAATATCTCGGACCGTTTTATTCTTTTTACTTCTTCTACTTTTTTTTTTTTTTTTTATTTTTTGTTTTAGTCTTCTCTTTGCCACCCATTTCCACGTTCGTCGTTCTGACCGCGTTGCTTTACAGACGGTCGCTCGTCAAACGTGCGTTTTTATTAGCTAAATCTTTCGCGACTGTCAAGTTATTATTATGCGTCATAAAACCCGTGGATTTGTCGATAGACAAATGTTTTTTTTTTTTTTTTTTTTTTTTTTTTTTTTTTTTTTTTTTTTTTAAGTAGCCGGGACGCGCGATTTGAATTTGACTTATCTACCGTAGCTCGCGGTAAGATAATAGGTGTGTAATTATTTCGTAACACACACATGATACGCGGTAAATTATGCAGCGATTGTTTTCCTCGAATTAGAAGAATCACTACGACCGATTCTTTTCCTTCTCTCTGCGTCGGTGAGAGAGAACTCACCGCAAACCACAGCTATTACATATCGAGCGAATATTATTACGCTGAATGTAAACAAAGCCTCCATAAGGCCGCGCGCGATAACCGGATTCTTCATGGTCGATCAAGGCGCAGGAATCTCGGCCGCGCGTCAAAAGCTGACCGCGCGAGATGACTTCTCGCCGGATTCTAATCGGAGACCGCAGTTGGGGCGCGGGGTTCCCGGGGTCTCCAAACAATAATCATAATAATTGTGAAATCCGATCGAAATGCAATTTGAGTTCGGTCGGAATGAGCCACCGAGGTAATGAGATCCGATCCGCTGGGTGTTCGCGCGAACGCGCACGGCGGCTCTACCTCGGATCGTTTGCCTTCAATCACTTTCTTGACAGATGCATTTACGGCCGGGACTGGTGGCCATCAAGCCGGAATGCGCCTTAAGGCTGGTTACCGCGTATCGATCCATCGGTCAACGCGCCGGATTCAGCTACGTGAAATTTGCGTCTTCGAGCGGGGTATAGGTCTGGGATAGAGAGACGCTGCGCTTCCGCGCAAAGCCGTAAGCTGATGTAGATGGTCCGGCGGCTTCTCTCGTGTGACCGACGAAATCTTCGGTACCACGAAACGGGGGAATATTCGTGACGACGCATTCGTTGGTCGTTTAACGGTTTCCGGTGGCTCGCAGATGTGTTCGTGAGATACGCAAGTATTTGCATACAGATGCACATTACTGCGGTCTTCGCGACCCTGCAAAGGACCGTCGCTCGATCCGTTTCGCGTTTTCGCTTCTCCAGACATTGCACGCGTACTCTTACATTACATTTGCTTGTATGTATTCTCGAAATAACGTTCGACGATTTTCTCACTTTTTGTTACATAATAGTTTAATGTATTTTTATTCAAAAATATAAAAAATTTATCGCGCAAGTTGGTTTTTTTTTTTTTTTTTGTTTCTTTCCGTCCAGGGTCCGATATAGTTCAATTGTAGGAAACGGTCTTGCGCGTATCTCGCGGAACCTGAAGGTTCTCTGCGCTTCTTTACATCCTTGTACTTATTTGGCGTCGCGGAATATCCATTATTCTCTCCCAAGAAAGAGAGATATTCTGCAATTAAGAGGAATGGCTAATGGCACTGAGGGGATCGTTAAGAATGCCGCGTTCAAAGGTCTAATAATTTATGATCGTCGAACAGAAGTTCCGAGCGACTGTGTGGAACGCCCCCCTTCCCTTACGCGAGTGAACTCATCGCGCCTGATGAAATCGCGGATAAATTATTCGGCTGATATAACCGCGCGTCTTCGCGCGCGTCGATCGATCCCGCAAAGCGCGCGAGATTTATTCTCCGCGTTCCCGATCCCCAGAAAATTGACAGCAGAGGGTGGAAAGAGGGAAGGCTCGGCAACAGTCGCGGAGGAATTACGCGCGTAAGCACAGAGACAATGATCGATCGCGCTCCTTCTTTTCGCTGTCCGCCAAAAGCGCGCGGACAACGGCATTATCCGCTTCTCGCTGCATAGTGCAACGGGAGGAGGATACTTTTTTTTTTTTCCTGTTTTTGCCGAGCGCGAATAAAACACATCCTCGTTCTTTTGCGCGTAAATTGCACGCTCCCTTCTCAGACGTGCGCCCGGCATTAAGTCCGTGCGTGGAGTCCGGGGCGTGTATCCCCGCCGCGTTTGCCAAGGGGATAATAGTGTAATGGATGGACAGGAACAACGAGCCAACGTGGATGAGACTGCCGCGTTTTCGAGACTCGGGTATCTCTCGAGCTCTGTCGTCGAGCGTCTAGTACCGCGTTGCTCTCTTTTTGTTACTTAATTGGCGTCATTGTCGAATTCTTCGTAGCCTCTAATTCTTTCTCTCATACGCGAAGAATACGCCACGCATGACTTGTGTCGCGGCAATTAAGATCGTAAAGTGATGGATCAACAGCACGACTTAATTGTATTATTATATCAATGAAACGAAGTCTGTGCGCGACGACGGAAATTGCCCGCGTTAAATTGCGACAATTTTGTTACTCTTGTATCAATAATAATTTTATACCGCGATATCTCCGTGTCGAGATGTATATATATCATATCATGCATTTTACTTGTATATTTGCACACTGTATATGTGCAATTCAAATGAAACAAAATTCTATTACAATACCGCGTTTTCGGAATCAACAATTTCTTAGAGAACTCTCGACGATAAGTGAGAATTAATTGTTTCAAAGAAAAATAGACACGTTGACGACTAAGCATTATATCCTCCTCGGGACGCTTGTTTGCGAAAGTTTCCCTATTCGCTAGTCCGATGTGCAAGCATCGAACAAAACTGGTCCTCGCTCATCGAAGCGAGTAAGCTACGTGCAAATATTTTCCGCTTTACGATCGTAGTCGGAGAAGTCAGGATTCCCTCGTAATACTTTATCGCCTCGTTCTAACGATTTTCAACTACCGCGCGTCGCAGCGCAACTACTACTAGTTTCATTACGCGAAAAAGAATTAACGTCGCACTTATCAGTTTCATTAATACGATCTTGCTCACCTCGGGGCTGCAATTCCCGCTGATTGAAGGAGTCTTTCCCTAATTTTTACGCGCGTCCCATCCTCTTGCACCTTTTTTCGCGTTGTATCACGAATGCCGATAAATTCACGTAGTAACAACGTAATTACAAAGAACGATTTGAACGCACGTGTGCGTTTGGAAATTATTAATCGAGATTTAATCGAGGAGCAAGTCAAAACGGTATGATAGTTACTTCGTAGTTATACCATGGAAATCTGTGCAACACGTCGTCGTGCGAAGATTGCGTACCGTTGCGCAAACCGTTAGAAACTTTAAACGTTTTGCATCTTCAAATTTTCTCACGGTTTAAAATACATGTCAAGTTTTATATATATACACACACACACACATACATACATACATATACTTACACATATATTAATATAGGTATTGTGACGTAACGTCTCGACGTCTGTCACAATACATAAATACATTATAAACACTCGAGCACTCTCGTCAGTTAAAAATAGTCAAAAGATATAATTTTGTTTTGTTAAAAATAATGTGCTTAGACTGCTGATATTTACGTATTAACCGCAATATTTTTTTTATCTCCGTTATTTTGTGCAGCCGTTCTAATAAATCACCCGCTTTTAATCAGGCGCTATAAAATATGTCACCTGCAAACGCAACGAACAACCGGACTAACGACTTTCTTCGGAAATTATAATTAAGATACATGTACCTCTACACCGCGGACGTAATAAAAAAAATTTGCTTCACGCACTGTCGAAATCTCGCAATTGTATTATGCAAGTCAATTTGCTAGTCAACGATTTTTTTTTTTTTTGTACAAAGACGATAAGTTGCGTAATTTCGTGATCTAAATCGATGTATGTGCGAAATCAGTCAAAGGATTTATTGATTCATCTGTGATCATCTAAACTCGATGTATTACGAAGCTGAATTCTGTCACATGAATTTCGTGGCGCGCGATTTAGAACATGTACATTACGCAATCTGACGCGAACCAACGCGAGAGAACGCCCATCGTCTGCGTGATTCTCGTGTCAAGTCGTTTGATACGCTTTGTTTTGTACGTTAATCGTATATAATACAGGTCAGAGAGAGACCATTGGCCGATTTAGGTTGAGATGCGGCCTGGTAGCTACTTAACCGCACAATTGGTTGTCATTGACACACAAAACATGTAACGAGTGTGACGATCGTTCCGACCGTCGTACACTAGAACCATCGCCGTAAGCGTTGCCTCGAACGCTTTTCAGCCGAGACGTAAATCGAGCGATCATTTAAGTGTGCCGATCATAAGTAGATCAACAACATATTTGCGTAATAATAATTACAAAATTATCGAATTAAACTATCTCTGTTAAATTTCATCAAGTCGCGTACATTTTTAGCACGTCAAAAATTTTTTTTATATAGTTGATTTTTAAATAGTTAAAAAAAACGATCGCTCGAATATTTTCAAAAACTCGATCACGCAACGCGCGTTCGCGATATGTACGGTTTTGACGCAATCGTCTTCTGTGCGCAAAACTCCATTCTCTGAAAACGGACAATCAAAAGCAGTCAGCCGACGTCAATAATCGACGAGTGAGATTTCTGCACTTACCTCGCTCTTGAGATTCAATGGCACATCGCAGGGGGCGTCCAGCTCTGCCTCCGCTTTCACCTGATGAGACAGCATACTGTGGCTGTGCCGGGGCGGTACGGCGGTCGCCAGCATGTTGGAATGCTGCAGATGCTGAAGACGAGGCTGGAGATGGGACTGGTGGTGATAAGGCGGCGACAATTGGGTGTTCAGAGTGCGAAGATCAGCTGGCGGGGAAGCGGGCGCAGCGGTACTGCTCTGTTCCTCCTCGGCCGAACCCTCCGCCATGTCAGCCTTGCATCCCGGGGACTCGTAATCTGCAAATCGACCAAAACTCTCTGAGGACCGCTCTAATAGCGGCCGCGCAGCCTCCAGCACGACGCAATCCCATTATAGCGCGAATATAATTCGCGCGTTTCAACTCAATAGCGCGAGACGGTCGCGCGTTACTAACATGATAATCTTGCATGATATTTCCGAGTTTTCGGATTGATGCCGGAAAGTATAAATTTCATAAATATATATAAATCAAACAGAGCGCGCGTATATATTTTCCATTTTCGAGGTACAAGCCCAGAATAATTACCCACATATATACACACATATTTCATTATAACGTATTAATTAAATTAGATAACTAATTAATTAAATTAGTATTTAATTAGTATTAATTAAATTAGATAATTAATTAATTACCCACATATTTCGCGCGCGGTGATAAACGATATGCCTACTCACGACCGCAAGAAATGGAACAGCTGTGTGTATTCAATTTAGTTTTTTTTTTCTTAACAAAGAACAGACATCGGCGATTTGTAGCGAAAGATAAGAAAGCTTTTAGAGAATCGATATACGCACAGAGAGCATCGATATCAAGTGTTTTTCGAGGATCGGGGTGGTTAAACGACGACACGCAACAAACAAGATCCTAATTAAACGGGCGCAACATGCGGGATCGCATCAGCCGTATCGAACGCGTGCAGCTGTTAAGAATGCAGACACTGAAATTTAGAAGGAGGCCCGTTCATCTTCCAACTTCAAAGCAAAAACGGTTCGGTCGGGCGCATCTCATCGCCGAGGGGAGGAGGATGCGCCGCGACGCGAGAGGCGCCGAGAGCGTGTTCCAGAATAAAATCTCTCGGCTGTACGCGCGCGCGCCCAGGCATCCCGCGGTTTATCCGCCTAATTATTTTTATCTAAGCGTTCAGTTAGTAAGAATTCAAGGGCAATGAAATCACTCCCGTCTGGACACACTGCCTCTCTCTCACTGTTTCACGCCTCCTCCCGTCTCTCCTTTTTCTTCATCCAAGCCCGCGCCCGTCATCCGCCTCTCTCGTCGCGCCGTTCGTCGTATACTTGGTGAACGCAACTAATAACATCTGCTTCTATTTTTGCGCTGGCCCGAGTCCAGCGCGCTTTACTTTTTAAAAGCCGCGCGCGCCTATGACGAACGGCTGGATGGATCATCGAGCGGAAGCCCGGGCGTGAGACGGAGGGACCGGGAGTGAAACGAGCCGGTTATTCTGGACAAATTATTGTCAAAGGGCGAGAAAACACCTTCTGCCTGCGCAGAGCTACTTTGTTCCTCATAAAAGGCGTTTTATAATGGCCATCGTAAAAATATTTGATGCCGTGCTTTAAAACGGCGCCGTGTTTATAATAAAAGCGCTAGGTCGTTGGGCGCCAAATAGACCGCTCACAAGTGCAAACTCGGGGTGTTAATGTCGCGCCCCCGTTCCCCTATAAATACATAGGCGTCTTGATACGTGTCATGACGTTGGTGTGTTTCGCTCGGCGACAATCAACGTAAGTTTGCTGTCCGAGAAACGCCGAGATGATTGAACGAAATCGGCGGAGAACATGTGTCTTTTCCCGACGAGGCAACAGTCTACCGCCGATTGCCACGGCTTTGAACTCTCAAGTGATTTTAAGCCACGCCTCGCGGACGACTAAGAAATGAAAAAAAATGAACGCGGGGATTTATCTTGAAGTGTCTGCTCGACATTCTACACCTGTTTCAGCATTTTATCCTTACCGCTAGTCTTTTTATCGAGTTCAAGCACGCACGCAGTTATCTTGAACAAAGGTACTAACAAAAATAAACTATAGGGGTTTTTCTCTTTTTAATTTAAATCTGAAAAATGTAACAACATTTCTTTCTGCGTGTAATAGTTTCTATCTGTTTCTTTCTCTTATTATTGTTCTGTTTCTTATTGCATCATGGCGTAACTCATTGTTAAAGAACAATATTATTATATTCTAATAATATTCTTTGTATTTATTGCAAAATCAATTAAAGTGGCAAAATAAGCCAGCTCATAATATAGACTAGACGAAGAGATCGCATCGATCATCGCCACGAGGCATTAATTTACGCACAACGTGCAACGAGAGGAGCTTTACCGCTAATTAAATTGATTAATAAGCATTACTCGATTTTTATGTCACGGGAGTAAGTGCCAATAAAGGACGGAACGTAAAGGTAAATTCCTATCGTCTCGAAGACCACATTGTCATGTAATAATACGATAATTTTTTCACAGATGTATATAAAGCGCTTATGTTTTAGACAGAAAAATCGTTTAATTTTTTTTCTTTTATACGCAAGGTACCATCGCTCGAAATCTTTCCACGTAAAGATCGTCCCGTTCAATCAACGAATACATTTTTCGCGCTCTAAGAACGCGCCATCTCGATTCTGCAGGGATTCACACACGTAAACATATCTTTTTTCCGTTTGCAGTCATTAATTCTCGTCCGAATCATATTAATCGCTGTAGGGCTGCGCCCGTAAAATTACTAGACGCTTTAACCACTGGCTGTCCAAACCGAATTCGTCCGCAGCGATTATTATATCGCGTCCTGAGGTCTAATGCCGGGTATTCCGAAAGCTAGCCAATTAGTATCGTCGATTTGGATGCTTTAATGAGAGTGCGGTTTCATTAGCGTATCGCATCGCCCTCACGATTCGTGATTCGTAAAATAGAAGAGAAATTCTTAACCGGACGAAGATATTCGCGAATGATTATAGCGCGATCGTTCAAACGTCACCATACTGACCGACCTGTTTGAAAATTGGTACCTTCGTCGTTGGTGCGACCTTGAAAAATGCGCTCTTCGCGATCGAGATCGCATAAATCTCTCGAAAAAAAGGGGAAGACATTATACCCGTAGGGGGGTTCTTCTCAAAATGTTGGATACAGAAATTAATCGCGGATATACCGACAACAATGTTTTATGGTCTATCCTAACTACTCTCATCAACCGTTTTCGATTGTCGATTTTTCGCGCGATCGAGTTGTTACTCGAAACAAAAATAAATGATTTCTTCGCGTCATGTCGCAACTCTCTTTCGCCGACTGTCGCGTTGCAATTTCTTATGTACTGGCGGGAATAGTTTGCTGAGCAAACGAACGGTGAAAGTCCTTGTAATGGGGCGTGCGATTAATACGCCAAAGCGATTGATATGAGAATCACTTGAGATTTCTCCGGAGGGCAATTAAAACGGGCGCATTACGCCGTGATGTCATCCGTTGCGTTCGTGTCTGCGACGAAGAGGACACGTTCTCAAGGATTGAAAGTCAACCACCTTTCAGTGTTGGCTTCGGGCGACACCAACCGTTTCCCCGATTTTGTCGTTCGCTCGCGCACTTTTCATTCTGTCCCTTTTTCTCACGCCAGTCACCCTACGTCGTTCTTCCTACGTCGTCCCCTCTTCGCCCGCGGCGCGCATCGCCATTTTGCATTACAGTTCTATAGTCGACATCTCCGGACGACGACGACGACGACGACGACGACGACGACGACAACGACGACGTGAAGGCAGCGGCAGCGTACAATTAAGGGGTTGATTGATGTTAATTCAAAGGGTAATTAAGAATGTTGCACATAAAAATGCGGTAATTTATGGTCATTGGGGATAATTATATGTTGACCAGCTTGTAATTGCAAGCGCTCCGTGGCCTATAGCGCGCTGTTCAGGGATTGCGGGCAACAGAGCGCTACCTAGTGCGGAACGCGAGTGTGCGGAGACGCGTGTGTGCGTGTTCACAGGCGGACTTCTTAGAGCGTGTGCGGGCGGAGGGATATACGGTCTCAGATCGCGGCTTATTATAGGGGCCAGTAGATAAGGTGGGTTTAGAAACAACTGGGCGCCTCTGGCCAGCAGCTAGTTTCCTACGTAGCCGCCGACATTCTCCTCGTCGTGGTACGACGCCGCTCCAGGCGATTGAAGCGCGTATAAACCACCTAAGCTGAGGGGACTCTCTCTTTCACTCTCTCTCTCTCTCTTGCTCGCTCTCTCTCTTTCAGAGGCCGGTTCGCGATTTACGAGGCCGATTCTCGACCGTTCAAGACACGGCGCGCTGTTTTAGAATACTAAGCCCGGTCCAATTCGTTCGCGGCGTGCTGCAGCGAGCGCGAACGCACAAATCGCGCGTCTGGGGTGCTCAAGTCCGCGCTATAAATAACCGAGCGGGGATAATCGCCATATGGCCGCGAATGCAGCGAACTACCACTGACCATTTCTTCGTAACGCCGACGATGCTCGTCTTCGATTTCCTGGTACATGTTTATCCGTCCGAGAGCTTTCCTATCCGAGCTGCGAATTGCGCGCCGTTCAGTCCCGCTTCTCGCGAAACGACGGCGCGAAGATAAACTCCTTCAGATCGCAACTGTGTTCACGAATCTACGTTTGATAACTTTTCCGCAGTTTTAATTCTGACGAAATAACAAACTGACAGATGTGATTTATTGAAAAGAAAAACAAGAAAAAAAACGAAAGACGTTCTTCAAGTCTCCGGTGTTTCCCAACGAAGAGAATGTAGAGCACACGGGGAAAAGGAGCGCGTGTGTATGTGTGTGTGTGTGTGCGAGTACACCCTCCTACTTAAAACACAGTCGATAAAACGATCCCAGCGGGACCAGTTGGCAACCGCCTATCGCGACATTGTCCTTCGACCGAGTATATTTTTTTTTTTTTTCACGATCGCGTAATCAACCGGACGCCCTAATAGCGAGGCATGATCGTGGCTTTGTGACGTCTAACTGAGCATTAACGCTAAAGAAGAGTGAGAAAGAAACCGCGCGCTTGTAAACGTGCTCACGTACGCTCGATCCGGATTACTCCCCGATGGTACTCGCCGAGTCGAGTTCGCCGCGATCGAGGCGGTAAATGCAATATAATAAGCGCGCGATAGATTAAAACCGCTTCATGCCACCCTTCTATATGGCGGTTTTGCCCCGACAGCACGAGCGGGCATAATTAAGGCGAGCGTACAAAGAATCCCGGCCGCATCCGTGTTGGTTAATTCGCATCGACCTTTAACTCGCATACGTACATAGGCATATCGGCTAAGGTAATGGCCGTTTCGTGCGATACCATTCTGTCAGAAATCCGAGGGGCTTTGTCCCGAGTCACGAAACGCAAGGATTAAACTGAACAGCGCGCCGTTAATGCGACTGTGCGAACGCCTCGTTCGAGAGACTCGCGCTGCCTCTCCGCTTTCCAAACGTGTGTGTGCGTGTGAGACGCGTAACGCGCGCACATCGGCGAGAGTGGCCATAAATCGGCGCCAAAAGGGGTTCGGCATCAACGCGCGTTATCCAGAAGACGCGATATATTTTACGCCCTCGTCGAGCGAAAGATATGCCGCCGTTACAAAAACATTCTGCATTATTCCGGCGAAGGTTCTTTTTCGAGCCGACGACCGTGCGCGCAGAAATGAGTTCAGTGCACGGAAATAAAATTGTGTGCGCGCGCGGATAAAGATTCTGTCAATGAACGAGCGTCTATATTAATCCGTGTCAACTTTATAATCAGATGTGCAATTTCTCCGCTTTATTTAAGAAAAACGATAGATATATGTCTGAACCGTTCGATATCGCATGAATTCGAACAAGAAACTGTTTCACTTCGCGCCGAAACTTGGCACCGACCAAGTTGCTTACCAAACAGCTTCGCGCCGACGCGACGTGCCTTCAAGATGAAGCGCAGGAAGAATATTTCATGTTTTACGGCGCCGGCGTCGTTGGGGTTTCGCCGGATAAAAAAGTGTCAGCCCGCTGGCTAAATCAGTGCGCCCCCGAGTGCATTAAACTCCGAATTACCACAAATAGAACTTTAACCGCACATGCCCATTATAATGGGCACCCCCTGCTGAAGATGTATTTACGTACTAAACCGCCTTCGTGGCTCACGCTGAGTCGTCGGAATTAACATCTGGCCCAAAAACGTGCCGCACGGTTCATTGGACCCTTTTTTCTCGTTTTTATAAGAGCGCGCCACTGTATTCCACTCCAGAGAAGTACTCGCCTCGATTGTAAGAGAAATGCTCATTACCGCTCTACCGCGGGCCAAAATTCCCTCCTTATTTCATTATTTATAAAAAATAAATAAATTGAAATTTTTATACATAGACCAGAGGGGGAAGAAAGTGTAATATTTTTTTAAGTATGCGAATCGAGGAGGCAAGATGAAAACAATTATTCGAGACATTAGGATCTTCTTAACTCGAATGGTATCTCGCTCCTCTGTTGGAAAAGAAAATACTCGTTGCGTGTTGGAGACAAAACGATTTTGCGAGTAGTTTTACATGCAAATTAGATCTATTAAAATATCAGAATACAGCCTTATCCAGCGTATAAAAACACGGGCGTTGGGACAACTCTCCAAGCTTCAAATCGTAAGCCGCCCCGGGCTATTATGTACGTGTGCGTGCTTCTTCATGAATTATTAGAATTAATGAGTTCGCACATACATATTGCTTTCTTCCACAATGTTACGAAGACTAATCATAAATATGCCGAGGGGAAATTTTGAAATAACAAAGGGCTCGCCTTTCGCTGCTTTATTACGGCGCTGAAATTATTAAGTTGCTAATGTATTTCATGCAAATCGTACGATTTTTTTTCAAGATTTTTAAGCTTGCGTACAAATTGTTTCGCGTACAAATAAAAAAGTGGAAGAACAAAAAAAAATAGATCTGTTTCTTTTTGTGACGCGTATGCAGAGCCAAAAAGAGAGAATCGAAAGAAATTTTCCAAATGTACTTTCAGTGAGCAAGAAGCAAATAACCGTTACCATTAAGTGAAGAACGAATAGATACAGCAAATAAGTGTATAAAGCGCATCTCACGCCTGACACATCGAGTCTACAACAAAAAACTTTCTTACCCGGAACGATTTTCAGTTCGGATTGATAATCGATGAAGATTCTCGGACGGAAAACAGCACGCGGGTGTAAAGCGAGAGAGAGAGAGAGAGAGAAAAAGAGTTGGAAGTGGATAAGTTGTAGAGAACGAAATGTTATCGTGCGTTGGATCGTCGGGGGCTGGGGATCGAGCGAAGGGAAGGTCTTGAATGGGGACACCAATGGGGGAGAGAAGGTGGTGAGAATAAGAGGAAAGAGAGCAAAAGGAAAAGAGAGAACGAAGAAGAACGAGACAAAAAGAAATGTAAGAAGAGAGACGGTCGATTTGTTTTCTTGATCTCGACAACAAAAACATAATGAATTGCGGTGATAACTAACTAATTTGTTCGAATTAATTTATAACAAAGAAAACTTCAGTGCTATTCTTTTTTCTGCAATAACATGCGTCTAATATTTGTTAGTTTAACGTACGCAATAATAAAAGCATTTCTTTTCAACCGAATTTCCAACATCGACTAAAAAACAGAACACATTATTTTCTAAGTAATGTATATCGCAATTTACATGTACATGCACGTAATATGTAAAAATACTACTTTGCTAAATCGGCGTTGTTCAGCCGAGACGGAACACCTCGCTTTCTTTTGTGCCGTTTCCAAAGCGTCTACCCCAACGATATCGCGAGTCAAGTGTTTCCTTTGGGATTTTATGCTTTCAGCTCTCTGCGTCTGTTCCGTGACGACTCGCTCGCTCACTCAACTTTGACTGTCTCGCTTACGCCTACGATGGCTCGAATTCAGCCGGTCTCTCTCTTCCTTCCTCCCTTCCGTCTCCTCTCCAACCCTCTCTCTTTCAACCGACCCTCGGTGTTCCCGAGGCGGCAAGCAAAGAACTCTCCTACCCTCGGGCAGCTCATTTTCCACCCTCGTCACCCTTCCCGTCCACCACCGTCACCCCCTCTTCCTCTACCTCCGCCTCCTCTCCATCCCCAGTACTCACGCCGTCACTCGTAGTCACGCCGCCAACACGTGCTCCTGTTTACCTCTCCGGTCATATGGTTTGGGAGATAACGCACTACGTCGCCTTTTAATCACAAATATATTCGCCACTGTATATTTCTATCTCAATTGAAAAAAGAAGTCCGCGAATATACATAGGTGCGCATACTTTTTTTTTATCATTCAAACAACGTTAGAGTATAATTTTTGTGCGCTTGAAATAAAAAATTACTCCATAAAATTTCGATTGAGAATATGAGATGCAAATGTGAGATACATAAATAATAAAACGTCTGCAAACCCAGCATTATTGAGATTATTACTTATGAGCCATTATCAGGTCAATTATTGGCTTTTATTTTGAGAAGTTTGATGCTAATTTTTATCTCACTTAATTTAGCATACTTGACATCGAGTTCTGCTTGATTCACCGATATAAATCAGATCGTTTTTCGCTTTATATATGTTACACTATTTTCTTCGCATCTATAACTAAATCGTGCTGTTTAAGAAACACGAATGAGAAGTATAAATAAATGATCCAAACAGGCGTGATCCCAAAAACGAATTATTAATCAATGAACTAATTAACGGAAAAAGCGATTTTTTACTCATTTATATATATATCTCTCAAAAGATAAAAATTTCCGCTTTTTAATTATATATGAATTATGTTACGTGCTAAGTTTCGTTTTTTTCAAATTGTTTTTCTGACAGAGAAAATATAGAAAATAACACGTATAAAAAATAAACAGAGTAATATACAGCAAATAAAATATTTTAAAACTAACTAAACGTTATATTACTCTTGGCAATTTATAATAATTACGTGTATGTGTGTATATATTGTCTGTATATCTACTGCGATTCTTATCTAATATAATATCCGCGTTGAGTTGATTTCTCGCGTAATCGAGACTTGTACAAAAGGCAAAGAAGATTAAGAATCCCGCATAACCGCATTCGAGTTTACATGCTCGGCCGATTCTTAATTAGCATTTCCAGGTCACATACTCGACGTATATACGCGAGTACATACGCGGGCGCGCATAATTATCGCGCTAATTATTACTACGCGGCTAAGTACGTGGATGAAATTATCACCAAGTAGGGACTGAAGTGCAGAAAACGAAATGCTGCTCTCGGATCTCTCGCCAGCAGCAGAATTCTCGCCTGACTAGCTTCAGAAAAGTAACTTCCTTAATTACCGAGATTAACTTAATGGTAATATCGAGGCTACACGAGATTATCGCTCACGAAACATATAATTGCCGCTTGAATATGCGCACGACAGTGGAAACAAGTAAATATATAGCTCTCAAAGTTATAGTTATTTGTTTCGTATTTTCGACAAATTGTTCCGAATGCGTCTTATTCCAAAACAATAGAACATAATATTCAATTTAACGTGTTGTAATAATAATTATTATTTGTAGCGATAAAAAAAGTCGTTTTATAAAGAAAATTTACATCTAATGTTTTTTAATTGCTCCTCAAGATGCGACACGTGAGAGAAGTGTGAATTTTAATTAATTTCTATTTCGTTACTTGATTCCCGAGACGTCTAATCCGCGTGTGTGTATGGTGCATGCGCAGGCGCATCCGTACGCGCGGCTAATCGGTGTACAAGTATCGAAACTACACACGTGCAGCCGACCGAGCGCACTCAAGAAAGGCCCATCTAATTACGGTAGATTAGCCTTTATAATAAGCGGGAGCGAACTAGCGCGGCTGACACTCACCTGAGGTGATCTGTGACTGATGTATTTGGGACGTCGTCCTGACGCGAGTTTAGCTAGCGGCTCCGTTATTTTGCCTCCGCCACGGTGTAATTCCGTCGCGGTTCCGTGCCGATCTTTGCCGATCCGACAATATATATCTGTCTTGCCCTCGTGCCTTTCGATGCGCTGCGATTGCACCGACACGACTTGCGCGCTTCAAATTCTCTTGACGATTCTTTGCCGTCTTCGTGGCACGCGCGCGTGCTCACGATCCACCGGTAACTTTTCTACGACGAATATTAACAGGCCGTGCTGACAGTGATCGTGGATCGAGAAGGGGACGAGTCACTGATACATCGGCCGCCGATGACATCAGCCTACTTAATTACAACGAGTAATTGCGAGTAATTAGGAGCGATTAAGAGGCAAACAGTTAATTGCACGCGGGTTGATAAAACATTGCTTGGTCGATTCAACCTCCTCGTTTCCCGTACTCGCTTGAGCGAAACAATCGGATAAAACTTGGAAGACAACGGCGTCTATCTGTCTATCTCTCTCTTTGAGCTGTTTTCCACAAAATATTCCAAACAATCAGGATGTTTCCGAGACAATATTCTTGCTGATTTAATCTTACTTGACAGATAATCGGCAGATAGCACACCTTTACGTGTAATGAAGTTTTAATTATTTTATTTGTGCCTGCTGCGAGAGCTCTTGCGCTTCGTAACGTGTAATTTCGCGTTGAAAAACACTGACGTGTCCACGCGATGATCACGCGCGTGTCGTAATTATCAGCGCACTCGTCGCGATAATTAGAAGCTTATTAGAACCGGAGTCCTTGTCTCATCGTTTTCTATTGCACTGTGATGACACACATGCGTTGCTCGAGGAAGATTGTGCGTCGTTTCTCAGCGATTGATCGGTAGATCGATCTGTAATCTCACGTCAAAATTTTGGGTCTCTGTTTTTGTATGTTACGAATAATTCTGTTTCACCTGTGTTCTGCGCACTTCCCGCTACTGAACGTTCTTACACACTTATTCTTGATTTACACTTGACAAGTGTAAATCGGAACCAATCACCGTAATTTGAAATAGCTAACAAGAAGAAAGTCAACTTCTCGATCGATGATTCTCCAATCGCACGTTTCACTGGACAAATGTCACAGAGTTCACTTGCGCTTACCAGTCCGCGAGGCGCACCGAAAGAAGTCCCACCCCTGCGGCCACGTGCTGATAGGCCGGACAAATCGGCGGCGCACGCAGCTGCACGTTTATAAACTTACTCGGTCACTCCTTAAGTCCACAAACACTGCCTATTCACCGAGAACACGTCGCGAGCGATCGTCGCGAAATGTCGATCGTCCCCGATTCTGTGGCTCCTGTTTCCAACAAATAGAATCTTCCAACTTCCGCAACGGAACTCCTGCTCGTTCCGTGATCGGCACTGCGAGCGACGATCCAGTTTTCGCACTGATCGAAGAAAAAGCAAGCGATCTATTCCTTTTCCTCGTGCCTATCCTTGTACCCGTAGCAGCGTGGTCGTGCACGTTGCGCGGTCGGAGCTCGACGCGAAAACTCGGACCTAAACCCTGACGGTCCGCAGTCTGGCTGCGTAGTGGCCCCGGTATACAAGCGAGGGAAGACAACCCGCCGTGACGATTCTCCCGCCAGGCGGACAGCAGTTGTAGAAGGGGTAATATGGGCGGTACAATGGGCGGTACCGATGCGCGGAGGTGGTCCGCGAGTTACTCGCGAGATCCCGTTGTTATGATTGTTATGAGTGTCCGAGCTGCCGCCCGCGATGCACTTTGGGGGTGGTACGCCCGCGAGAGGTACCTCTGTCCGTCTCTGTTTTTCCATCGTGTTTGCATCTCGCTCGCTCTGTAATATAACCACCACGAGCTCGAACGAGCTCGTAACCGTGATGCAAATCAGCCCGACGGGGCTGGTGAGTTCGCCGGCGGGGATGCCCGGGAGGAGCGATCGGCACCGTGGACCGATACGAGACTCCCGGAGAGTTCGCCGCGAAGAGAAAGATGATCGGTACATAGGTAGCGGTGTGATTTTAAGGACTGATCGGTGCTCCGTTTGTTGGACAGTTAACAAGTAAGAAGGTCGCCGGTGTCGTTTGGAGAACATTTTTGCGACGTCTGGTTATAAGAAAAAAAATTGCATATTTATTTTCTACTCTCTCACAAATAAGTTTATATTTTTTACGCTATTTAATTACCGATATTTAATTATAGAAATAGATGAATTGCGGATAAATATTTGTTAATTACTCATAAAATTGCTTATAAGTGAAAGAGAGACCAAACGTCGAATATTAGTGAATAACAGATTTTTCTTGTAATGTAATACGAACATGTGTGTTGTAATAAGATATTAACACAGCGAATTCCATAGAAATTGGCAAAAATAGCATTTTATTTGAAAAGCACATAGTAAATTGCTATAATCTTCCTCTCCAACGATAAAATTTCTTCTTCATTGGTTTCATGAAATGAGAAAGAGAGAAAACATTTCAAAGAAAACAAAATTGTTAAGCATTAGAAAAACAAATCGTGCAGAAATTGCTATATTGTCTTAAACTCTCAAAAAACATAGTAAATATGAAAACGCTCATTTTTGAATAGCAAACAATAAAATACAAGGTCAATGTCGAGCAAAACAGATGTAACGTATATTTTAAAAGCAAATGATATTCCTTTTATATTTAATTTGCGACCGATGAAGACTCACGTAAGAGCTCGAAACTTCTCGTACTTTCTTTATAATATCATTTACTTTTAAAATATACGTTACATCTATTTTGCTCGACATCGACCTTGTTATCTTATTGTTTGCTATCCTAAAACCAACTTAATGTTATTCTTATTCGAATGGCGCGCAGAGAACGATTACTCGAGCGACCGATTTGTTATTCTTTCTTTTCTTAAGCAGAGGAACAAACATGTTAGATGCATTATCGTCAATCAAACGTGATGTAAATATTTTATCGAAACATTTTATGCTTTAACCCGTCTGTGATGGGTTGATTAATGCGAGTCCAACGATACTGATGTCCGTGTCATTTCGACTGTTGCTCAAGATGGATGGGATCGGTCACGGAATTTCGACAGAAGCTTTAACACGTGATAGGTGCGTATCGTGGAAATGGCAGTCCATTTCTACTTCAATTCCTATCACGTAATTACGCAGTTTGGGTTACATTATACCAACCGTGGAGCCGCGCTAATACCATTAGATTCATTCGGACATTAACTTTTATGGACAATTACAAGTGCGTCGGAACGCGACATTCTCGCGCGTACAACCCTCCGACGACGTGACCGAAAGGGTACTACGGCCTATGAAGTTTTAATGATGCTTTAACGTTTTGTATAATATGAGGTTTTGAAGAATACTATTTTCCGTAAAATCTACGAAACGTTTCATTCGTCGCAAAGACAATTTTAAATCATTTTAAATGTCTATAGTATACGATATGTTATCGTTCATAATATTAAAAAAATATGTGTGTATGTGTGTTTTAAATTATACGAAACACGAAAATAAAATTAAATTGTCTATACACAATTCTTGCTAATTATATTTCGTCCGACTTATTAGATGCGATTTCGATCAAATATTATACGAGATTCTACAGTTCGATTCCTAATACCAAATCAAAATGAAATCACTGACATGATTCGATTACAAATCCATTCCGACGCGTACAAAACTGTAGGCGTACGACGTTACACGCTACGCGAGTTGGAAGGGTGCGTTTATTAAGATAGAATTTTACCCCTTTCCTGTGTATATGTGTATGTGCGTGTGCGTGTCTCTCTACGTGTCGCCCTCGCCGACGCCACTGACACCGTCCGCACCCTCGGTGTTTTAATGTTCTCCCCTCAATTTCTCCGTTCTCTACCCCGACCATATTCCGCCGTGATTCGACCCTTAGACACGATTCGAGCGACCCGATGGCCAGTTTAGTTTAAACATTGGTCCCATTCTTCGTGAAAAGTCTTTCGTCACATCGAAACTCTGATTACATTGGCTAAATTATTATAGTTATTGACTACTTCGTCAAGTTACATACTTGTTTTTTTATTAATTCTGAAGCACGCAAAGCTAGTAATTAGAGTCGGGAAATTTTGTTTTAAGAGAAAATTTTTTAATCAGTCAAGAAATCACATGTCTCTTGCCGTTAAAATAAAATTATTCATTCAGTGTATATTTACTGACGTTGTGGTACGGAGAGGAGTTATTTTGCGTGTATCTAATTGGAATAAATAGAGAAGTATTTTATGTAACTAACTAATCGATTCTATTTCGGTTTTAGTCGAATTACTACTGTGACAAACTGTGACGTTAATAGCGACGAGAGAAAATAACCTTTTGCACAATAAAATATTTCCAAGACAAGTGTTACGTATGCAAGAGTACACAAATTAATCAGACCGTCTGGCGATAATTTTCAGCTTGGTTTATTTCGAGAGAAACGTTACGCTACGCGTCTCTTAAGATCTTAATATAAATGCGAAAGTATATAAATACTACAGGTGCAAAGTCACGTTATCGCTCGGTCAATGAGACTCAACGCGTGTATTGGTCGTCCTTTTTTCCCGGCGAACGTGTACGTCGAGCGTCGACGTGGAAGAAGAGAAAGTCTCTTACACGAAATATACGAGGAAATGAATGAATACGGCCGTCCTTCTTCCTCTCGAAGGTCCACGTGCTTTTCACATATAACTCGTCCCCGTAGAGGCAGGAGTGTAGCCAGCTGGTGGTTGAAGTTGTAGGAGTCGGCAGGATGTGGGTCTCTACTCTCTCGCCCTGTTCCTTTCTATCCCGCTTTCCCGCTTTCCCGCAGAAAGCGTCTCTCTCGCTCGTGCCGAACCGGCGACACTCGTCCCACTTCCTGCAAACGTGCCCGTCCTTCTCCCGCCTTGGCCGACGTTCTCTCCCTCGCTTCTCCTCCTCCACACACCGCCGACTCATCCCCCCAGTACCAAGGGTGCTTCGTCTTTCTCCCCCGTCCCACCGGATCGATTAAAACTACAAAGTGTTGCCTCTCCATCCGTTGGTACGCTCATTCGTGGTCGACTACATTGCTCTGGCACTCTCCTGGCGGCACTGGGTTACCAACTCTTTCCCGGTTCCCTCTCTGTTCTACCGCTCGCGTGCCGTTCCGTCTTTCTCCTTTCAGCTCCACCGCCGTCGCCTCTTTTTTTGTCCTTTTATCGGAGGATCTCCGTATTCATGGGCGTTCGCTTCGCTTCCTGATAATCCCCGCGTAAAACTTCTCTGTCCCGTCGGGATTTCTCTCGCGCGCTGCGCCTTTCTTCCCCCTTTCGCTCGCGTGAGGAACATCGGTGTCGTGCGCCACTTCTCACCTTCAAGTTTTCGTTTTACCAACGCGGAACAAAAGATTTTCTCTTGACTGTATTAATGCTAATTTTAATGCTCAGATAACTTTGCAAAAAAGAAAAACGCAATATTTATTTGTCTAATCAGGAGTTTTCTTGCAGAACCGTTTATTCGTTTTATATACGTCTTCTTTTGATTACGTATTTTGTAAATAATTACACATATACTGTAATGTAAAGTTAATTGCATAAAAAAGTCAAGATTTACCGAAGATAATAGCCGATGTCATACAGACGAAACGATCTCAAGTCACCGATAAAGTTGCGCGATGGTATCACTTTTTATATTTTTATAAAGCAATGAAATTTCTTTCGGAGCACACACAAACCGGAGGAAGATTAGTCAGATCTTCCTCTCTCAGGTGAAAGGTAAAGCGCGATTATATCCCCAGGGTCCTGTCAGTATCCTTCCCGGGGCCTTGCTCGCTTTAAGTCGCAGCAACATGGGCTAATAACAGAGCCAGTAGAAGCCCAAGCGGTCTTTACGACCGTGTTCCCAGAAGTATAAACCCCGGACCCTCACCGCACCATTCGTCCGAGCTACGTCCCACCTCACCTGCATCGTCCGTACGGTCCCGCGAAATTTTGCAAGGGCTAATTAATGCGAGAGGCCTCCGACAACAAAGTTGCTCGCTCGCGTGATCGCTCTCTTAAGTATCGCGTTCGGAAAGCACGAGAAGAGAAGAAGCAACTGATCCGGGAGAATGAAGACGAGTAAGAATAGAGGCGCCAGGATGAGCGGACGAAATAATGACCCTTGGCGACGATCGTGATAGGATGTTGCGAAGATTGTCACGAATATATATGTAAGATTCTCTCGCATGTTCGACACTTTCTTTATGCGTCCGACGGATGAAGTATAAGTCAGGAGAAAGGGGGAGAGAGAGAGAAGAGGAGAGCTGCAGGACGCGAAGAACAGAATCCGAAAAAAAGAAGAGGCATCGCGCTTCTGGCGGAAGAAACTTCTTCGCGTGACCACGTAATGAATGGCGGGAAATTATTCTCAAAATTGTTTTCTTATGTCGCCTCCGACTGCGCGAGAAGATGCGTTAGCAGGTGTTCGACGGAGATAATGCTCGGAGATGAGCGGCGCATACAAAACGGCCATTTCGGACGGAGCTATCCAAAGGAACATCTCTTTGTGATCGTTTCCCCACTGACCGATAATTTCGCACCTCATTGTTGGATAATAACCGTATAGCAACATTGTGGTATCCTTTCGATACCCACTTCCGATCGGGGAACTTTTCACACCGCAGCGGAAGATTTCACAAAGCACGAATTTCGTGGGACATCTCGGTGGAAGTTGGATATTATACTCTCTTTATATTTACGTGCTTTGTGTGTACTTCTCAATTTTTTTGCGACGGTCATGTGGCGGTTACGTACTTCTAAGAAACTTTACTACTTATTCCTTGCTTTTTGTTTTTTGCTACTGCGTCTCGCTCGATAATTTTGTTGATTGAATGCAAATAACATAAAATACAAGTTTTTACGAATATCAAGTAAAAATGTAAGAGACTTAAACAAAATTCGATAAAAATTCGCCCGCATCTTTACAAGAGAAGACAAAGAGTGTGGTTTGAAGACGTCCGGTGTGACGCTTCACTGAAATTTCAAACCGATACAAAAAAAAAAAAAAAAAAAAAAAAAAAAAAAGAAACAAAGAATGTCAATCTACATTTTTCTGTACACGAAGTAATTTAAGTAATTATTTGTTAGACTTTACGTACTTCCGTTGCAACCCCGCGTTAACAATTATGAGTTTTCATAAAATCGATGTGCGTTTCATCGGGGCATGCGATCCATCCTTAATTATACCCAGCCACGTCATTGTTTTGTAAGCAGGTGTCAATTATTGCCAATCCTAACGCTTTCATTTCACGCGATATTTAGTTGATAGCCCGATTTGATTTTGTCTTTGCCGAGCGGACATTTGGCAATCTTTCAAAACTCTAACTTCACCTTTTATTATTATTCTTCTTATCTCCGGCGAGTAAAATATTTATACTGCGCGATATACAACCAAACGGTCAATACTTGCTAGTCGTTGAAAGACGAGTCAGCTCGTACCTTCGCACCGCTTCCGGACAATATTTAGCCGCGCTTCTCTGCCCGGTAGCTTCGATCATTAAACGTGCGTATATAGCCTCATAATATTGCAATCCGCGGCCATAATTTACGTCGTTTTATAGTTCAAACTGCAACCTACGTAGGCAGCGGCGCTCAAACCTTTAGAACGTGCTATTCCCGTTCAAGTTGTACTGGGTGCTCATAAAGTTTGCCGACTGTTTTACCCGACGCCAATGTCGACGTATGTTCAACGGGTGAGACGCTATTTAATTCTGCATAGTTATCAAGCGCGCGCACTAGTGGAGAAGTTTAATTAAAGATCATCAAACGTTGATTTTATAAAACTAAAAATCAATTTCCTGGTAATTCATAAACTGTAGAGAAATTTATGAAAGTAACGGTTGTGCGAGAATGTAAGTAGTTTGTTTCAGGAAATGGCAGACATTTTACTGTCACAGATGTTGTAATAAATATTATATCGCGTATATATCGAAGTCTATACTGTCGAACCAGAATAATTTTGAGACAAATGTGAACACACATGTGATACAAAATCGCGCTCAATTTAATGTCTCGCATAGACAAACTGCGAAACTTTCATTGTTCCCTTTCACAGGGAAAGTTATTAGAAATTGTGTCTGCTCGTTCACGCACGGAAGTCAAAGAGCTTTCAGGAACACCAGTTATATTTGCGGGGCTTACGCGAGTGGCGGTGCCTCGAGAATTGAGATATACTGTTTTATAGGGAATCATCTGAATGCGGGGGGGCTCTTTTATGAAGTTACCACGAAGGAGCGGTTGCTCGGAAAGTGGTTACTTTGAGCGGCGAGTATCTACTTTAGCGGGGCACGGTCGTTCGCTCCCCGGGGGAGACGAGTAAGCTATTACTAAAATTACTGACGATCCGACGCTCGCAAATCAAAATTCGCGCTTTCTTTGTCGAGGTGGAGATGCGCGCGTCGAGCGGCATTGTTAGGATTTATTGCCAGCTAAACGCCGCGGTTTCGCAAAAGAACCGCGGGAATATAGCTTCACCACGATTGCACCTCCGACGCCCAGAGGACTTACGCCTGTAAGTCCAAATACCGTGAATATGCGAGGCGGTAATTAGAGGAGGAGCGACGATGAGTATTTGCGTCGATTACGAGAAGTCGCGTTTTCCTCAGAAACGCTCGAATACGTGCGCTAAATATTTCGCGATAATGTTAATAACAGAATAATTTCCACGTAATTTACCGCGACATTTCGTGGGCGTGTTTATATTTCAAAAAAAAATAAAATTCTCGTTGTTTCGTGAATCTCAATTGTAACTTTCAACGCGAATTTTCTATCGTTTTCAAAACGCAGCACGAAAACAGAAGTACATCGAGAATTTGAAACAAGACAAACAGAGAAAATCACGTAATAAGATGCGGTAAATTTCGCGAGCCTACAAGCCGCCAGATGTATGCAACGCACGTTTTGACGAAGGTCGAGCAATCCGTACTTGTCTTTATGCGTTTCGCTGCCTATGGTCGTGAGCGCGCGCGGACCGAAATGTCGTAATTTCGCTCCGGGCTCAGTTTTACTCGGACGCCCGTCGGTGTATCGCCCTGCCACCGAGAAGGCGAACGTCAGTTCGAGGGTTTGAGGGAGCTCACAAGTGCGGAAGAGGGAGCGAGAGAGGGAGGAAGAGTGCCTGACCTAATTTACATACATATAAAGCGCATTCGATGTGTTTTAGGGGCCGTAAATCGACGCAGCTACGCGAATCGTTAAACCCTTCCTTGCCGCAACACAACCCCGGCGATGCGTGCGGGAGAGAATCCGGTGGATACGTATACGTTGATATAATGTAACACACAGACGCGCGATTACAACGCATCTACGCGTTGTAATATACGGATCTATATATACTCGCCCGTGCGTATGTATTCGCGTATTGTGTACGCATGATGGAGAACGTGCGCGCGCGCGCGCTCGCGCGAATTGGCGTATAAGCCGTGCGACCGCTCGAAATGACGCCAGCTGTTTATTTCTTAAATTCTCTGGCACCTCACGCGATAAGTCGTGAGATAAAAGGATCAGTGCCGCATCGCGGTTCTTCACTGTAAAATTCACACAAACGCGATTCTTTGTTCCTTCGGGACGGGAGCGCTCCAAAATAAGCGCGCCGGTAGAAACTTCGCGCGCGTTTTGACTCGCGGCGATTACCGCACTCGCGATTTTTTTTCTAATTATGGGTGATTAATTTTTACGAGTGAACCGTAAAGTATGACAGGACAGGTGTTCCCCGGGCGGGGAGGTAAGAAGAGGAAGAATACATTCGGAGCGGCGCGAGGCGCGCGGTACGAGAATGTCGAACCGCTGCCAGGAGGTTTCGCTGGTAGTGGTAACGTTGGTAACGGCGATGGCGTCGTCGGTGACGATGCTCTCGTTGGTGGTGGTGCCGATAAAGTTAAAGCCACTGGCGAACGATGCAGGGGCCGCGTAATGACAACGCAGCGCGTCGTAAACGCGTTTATGTCCAGAGTTGCATTATAGTAATATCTGCCAGCACCCAGCGGATGTTCAGTGCCTCTTCGGCGTTACCGTGCTCGACCGTTTCGCGGCCAGCGGCTCGTGTTTTCTTTTCGTTTCCTTGCGCCTCGGCTAGTTTCGCTCGTCGTTCTGTCACTGTCGGTTTCAGATCGCAACATCCGATTTCGTTCCCCTTTGTCTGTTAAAATTGTCCCCTTTTTATTTTGCTCGTATAAAATAAGTTGTTGAATGTAATTCTCACGAAGGTTTTGGTTTATTTATGACGATACATATTAAATTACCGAAGAAGAATCCGAGATTTGAGGAGAATCACGTTTAGAGTGCGGTATATATACGCAATAAGTGTCAAATATATAATCGCCCTGTATGTCAAATTATCATCCCGTCTTTATTTTGACAAAGACGCTCGTACGTAAATCAAGTTCGAGATTCGCTAAAACTCGTAAATGTCGATGTCAATAACGCGCCTAAATTGATGTCTCTTTGACTATTAAATGACAATTAAATTTTTCGTTCGAATTTTAAGTTTTGCAATCGTAGGCGGTTAAAAGTGACGTAGAGACATCAACGAGTGGCGGTTCTTTTCCTCCGCTCTCGTTTTCGTAATCTCTGAACTAATATCTTCTCTGAGCAAGCTCCTCCTCACTTCTCACCAGTATCAGGAGGTTGCCTCGACGCCATCTACTTCTCCTCGACTCTCCGATGTTCTCCTTTCCGTCTTGGAGCGGCGTACGTAGCCACCTCTCGGCTGTTATGGCCTCAAGAGACCTATCGCCGGCAGAGCGTGAACACTTTCGTGGAAAAAAACGTCAACACGGAGAAACCAATCGGTTCTATTTGCCAGTGTGCGAATGATCAGCGACAGTTTTTGGGACGGCCACTCTGAATGCCGCGGATATTACATGAGGCGATAAAGAGATAGCGCCCGGGAGGAAAACGCCCGGGATGGTGTAAAGGAGACGCGGCGGAGGGTGCTTCAAGGGAGACGACAAGGATAGCGCGATTGAGAGAGAGAGAGAGAGAGACGGAGGAGTCACGGAAGAGGAAGAGGAGGTGGAGAAACGACGAGATGGCAGAGTTGTAAAGTCCTGCGCGTGACACTGGGTTATGTTATGTTCCCCGCGTTTGTGTTGGCGATCCCACGGATGGCGACCCCGTGGACGCTAGTTTATTCGTAGGTATACATGGTTAGGTGGCACGCGGTATTGCTCATACACTGCGTTTATGGCGCATAACCGGGGTGGCCGCGCTCGCACAGATTATTTTGGCTTGATCAATTTGATAACTCCGTATACGGTTACGTTCGCCTTGCTGATTACGCACTCGTGCACACTCGCGCACCGCACACCCCTTCACAAGGGGAGTTAATGTTTATTACGATTGATATGCGCGTTTGACCGACACACGCGTACTGGTAAAAGTATATATCGATATCTTACGTCGTAATTTAAGGCACAATAAGAAACGACCGAATATGTTTTCTTCTCCTTTTTTATTTTGTGTGTGTATTATTATATAACTCTCGATACATTCTAAATTACATTTTCCTCAATAAATTTATTGATGGGAATAAATTATTTTTCTATAGTGGGAGTTATGATTAATTAAATAGAGCGCGTCGCTTGTTGGAGAGTACTTGTATAATCAGATGTGATAATAAAAAATAATAACTCACTAGGACGGTTTATACAAGACAATTTTTATATACTTTGGAGTTTTATATACTAAATCTCGAGCCTACGAAATCAAATGGTCTCTCAGTCGATCTTGTTTCCTTAAAATCAACTTGCTGGACTCTTTATCTCGCGCGGAACTCTTGTTTTTGAAAATTCAGATAACTCTCAAACGATAACCGACGTTTTATTTTTATTCTCTTGAAACTAAGATAACGTTATGTAACATAACGTTATGTTTTCATAACGCGGCAGTTGGAAGTGTCAAACAGCCATCGGACAAACGGAATATCCCAACGAAAATCTGAGAAAGCCGCGCTCGAACGAAAAGGAGCCTTCTGGCTCTTCTGATTCGGAGAATGTCAAAAAATATTAATTATAAAATATAATATTAATTACAAAAAATTATATGTAACACACAGAGCAGTCGCCACAATATAAAAAGTCACTAAAAAAGACTCTGATAAGTTGTTTTTACACATCGTAAAACAACTCGATGCGGCAGGTGCGCCGGACTGCAGTCGCGGCTCCTTCCCTTCCATTTCGCCTTAAGACCCTCGATATCTCGAATGGTTGTGCTAATTGGATTGTAATATTAGGACAAAAGCATGTATTCGACACCGCACGGCCGTTGTCGATCGCTATCTACGACGCTGTTTGCAGGCGCGGCGGAACTTTTCATTCTCGCTTCGGTAAGAAGGTGGATAACATTTCGATGAGACGCGCTGTGCTGATGCGGCGCAACTCATGCGCGTAATTTTTGCGAAACCTTCTACGGGTGCGCGGCATGTCCGGGGAGACAATAAAGTTAAGAGGGCCGGTCTCTCGAATAAGCGACGCGTCGAATAATTATGCGCACTCCCTCGTTTCGGAAGGCCGTTCGGGCTTTTTTACGACGGATAAAGTCGGCCCTACGAGGTCATAACTTAGGCACGAATACAGAGTATTCGGTTACGACCTGATGGCTCAGAAGATGCAGTACCTTTAACCTCTCCGGGTGGATATTGGCATAAATTAGGTTAACCGCACGGTTTACTTCTTCCGGGAAGCCGTCATAAGCGTTGCGTCTTTCACGGAACTAGCGTAAAATATCGACCAAAAAATCGGGATTCTCAATCGTCCCCGAAACTGTTTCGCACAAAACATACTATTACTCGCAACTATTTTCGTAAAAATGAATTTTTCACAGATAGTCATGGCGTTTCAGACGTTCCTGGCTCAAAAACGACAGCGATCGGATAGATAACGACAACGAGAGAGAGAGAGAAAGAGAGAGAGAGAGAGAGAGAGAGAGAGAGAAAGGGAGATAAAAAAAAATAAACCACGTAACTTACGCGCAAATGGATGGCAAAGAAAAATGTTCGGACCATGTTTCATCTCGCGCACACGTTTATCGTCCGCGCGCACTGTAAAATTTACACCGTCTCACTTCCGAAACGAGTGGCCCGGCAGTCGCATAAACGCGCGCAACATTTTATTTTATAACCCGCGGGTCCCTTGGCCCGAGGCCGGCAAATAGTAAAATATTAGTTATTGCTGATTTTGCGAGCGCCTAATAAAATTCTTCGTGAAATAAAATCGCGAACTCGACCGGCCGGCCGAGCCGATTCCGCGGTTCACAGTTAATAAATTCTTCTTCCGCAGTTTTGCGCATTTGCGCAAAATTTGTCGTTTGCGATACATACATCGACAATGCGACATTATTTTTCGTGTAATTTTATTAGCCCGCGTATATACGAGTGACATAAAAGAGAACATCAGAGAGCGAAGAGTGGAACCTGATATGAATTTTACGCGGTTCCTGTTTATTGCTCGCATGTCGACTGACGTCATTCTTGCAGAGCGATTTGCTCACGCGAAACTGAGTTCTTATTAAGTGCAACTAACTTGAGAGAAAACTGCGATTAAACTCCGTTGAACTCCGACATATATATCCACAACGTTACCTCGTTCTAAGTTAAAAGTACAATAGAAGAAAAAGTTATTGAGATCATCGAGAAAATTAGATGGTTCTGGGTAATAAGCTAACGATCACATCTTCGTTCAACTAGAGTCACTTAAGGGAACGTTCTCCTAATAACGTGTAATGAGATTACCTATAAATAGTGCCCGAGTATATATACGCTTAAACACACACACACAAGAACAGGATCTCTAATTCTTCCAATTAAACGTTTCGTCGATAATTATGCTTGTCTTATATAACGGCCTTAAGGCGCTATCATGACTTTCGTGTGTGTATTTTTGTATTTACATTCGCGATACGATAAACAAACGCACGTAGAGAAAAAGCAAAGAGATATAAACAATATATAGTATTACGTTAATAAACTATTCCTATTCCCGCCTAGAAAATATGTCACCGCCTAAGGGCAGGTGTGTAGCGAGTGCTTCGCGAAAATTTTCGAAAATACACGCATTTATATCTCGAGCCATATTTTTTTGGCGCGTTTACGCCCGCTACGGGCGGGGTGGCGCATATTTATTTTTCGAATCTATCGTTTTACCGTAGCACGCGAAAAAGCTCGTGGAACATTTTCGGTTGCCGGCCTTTCAGTGCTCCGTTGCGACGACCTAGGGAAGCATTTCATTGCGTTCGATACGATGGTAAAAAACGCCCAGGGATCGGACAGTAAAAAATGTAACTGGTAATTTAGTTAGCCGTTGCGAACTGGACGGCGCTGGGGCGCCTGGGTGTTGGTGGACAGTAATAGGGCGTATCTCGTATCTGTTCGGAGCTGACGGGTTTTTATGGGTTTGCGATGCGCGGATTCATCATTCGATATATTACAGCGAGCAGCCCACCACCTCCGATGTCACCGCGTTAACCTAACGACCCTTCAAGGCAGAATTTTAGGATTTGCCCGGTCGCGGCGAGCGCGTCGAGTCGTTTTGTCGGCAACGGCGAATTTTTTTTCGAAAATGGCGTACGCCACTAACGGCGCATGAGTACCGCACATGGATGTCCCCCTGTTCCCCTCGTTACAATCATCTCGAGTTTGCGAGCGACGATTAATATGTCGCGCAAAACACGCCTTTTCGTAAAACGAAAGAGATTTTCTTTATCTCAACGACTTTAATTTCGCCGATATCGTTCGCCGAATCGAGCGAAACGGAGATTACCAGAGAAATGTAACGTTCGAGAAGTCACTATTTTTTTTTGTCGAAATAAAACTGAAATATGTTTGATACATAGCTCTTGATGTTTCTTGAATATCAGTGCGTAGCAATGACGCCCGTTGAAATTCGAGGCGTCAAAGTAGTCACGCGTGACGCGCCAAAAATTTACAAAAATTGTCAGCGCCGTTCGGCTCTGCGCACGAAAAAATTTCAAGACAAATTTTCACTAAATACTCGTCGCTACCCGGCTTCCAGTTCCCGGTGCGGAACAATTTTTTTCGCATATTGCGAATGGGGGTAACGATGCGACGTTCACCGTCGACGTTTCTTGCGCGCCGCTGCTATGTTTTAGAATTCGCGAACTAATGATCACTCTCCGACGTGATCGTACATTTTTTTCGACAAGTACGGCGTAACAGAAAAAAATATTTGATCATCCCCGAGAGCACCGGGGAGTGCACTCGATATCCAATTCAGTTGATATTCAAGTGCTGCGCGTGTTTCCACATTTTGATTTCTGTGTAACAGAGTACCTACGTACGCCTATATTTATTGTCTGCAAAGACAACAAATATTTTTTTCGAAATCGCCCCGTTCGTATCCAGAAAAAATCTATCAACGACCATCACTTCTGTCCCCCCTTTTCCGCGCTTCATCTCCGCGCGCTCTCCAGCATCGTCGCTTCCGTCGAACGCCGCCGTCGACATAATCGACGTGAATCGCAATGAAATTTTTTTTCCTCTCCCACCGCGAATGGATCTCGATCGTCCGACCTCCGGTTGGGATAATTGTCGCTCTATCGACGACAAGACACGTGACGACATACCGTGCCAAAGTTTTCCTCGTAACGGTTCGGGGGTAAAAAGGGTCGCGATTGTCACGAAGAGCCGCATGGAAATCCGATGCGCCGGAGCATCGACGATGCGATTCAGATGCAGGCGGGCAGGTAGGCAGGCAGGCAGCCAGCCGGAGAGTAGGTAGGAGATCTGCTCTCCTGCTCCCTTTCTCACCCCCGTCGCGTCGCGTCGCGTCGTTCCAACCTTCTCTTTCTCTTCGTCGTTTCTCCTCCCGCACTTCATCCCGTCTCTCGCCGCGCCGCGCTCATCCCCGCCCGCGCGTCGCGTCGTCTCTCTTATATGTGCGCGTGTGCTCGGGCGCGCGCGAAAGTGTGCCAAAAACCCTTTTGTAGCGATCGGAAGAATGGAGGCATTGTTTGCTCACTTGTGAATCGGCTCTAATGGCAAAAGTATGTGAAATGATTGTGAATCGAGATTACATACGCGAAAACAACGCTCTCCGGCCATCCTCCGCGCGCCTCTCACCGCGCCTCATACCGTCTCCTCCGCGCTCGCGGGGAGAGAGAGAGAGAGAATGTGCGTCACGCGTATACACACATATATACATATATGTATACATATATCTATGTATTTGTGTATGCGTGTATGCGGGCGCGATGCTTTCACGCACGTGTGTGGAAAAAAAGCGGCCCGGTGCGCGGGCGGACGCGGGAGGACGTAGATATTTTTTTACGCGCAACGAGAGAGTGCAGGGAGAGACATGCATTCGACTGGCCGGGGGTGGTAGGGAGCGACGAGGCGAGGGGGGCAAAGGGGGAAACACGAGGCGAGGATGAGAGGCGAGGGCGGCTCAGCAGGGGCGCGGAGGAGGTGGCGGAGGGTGGCGCGGGTGGTCCACCCTTTGCCGTCGATTTTTCGGGGCTTTTTTTTACGGGCGACGGCCCTCGCTTGCCTGGATGAACGAACACGGGGAGGAACATCAATAATCTACAATCAAACTGCAGATAAAGCTACGATCGCCCTTTTGTGAATGTTTCAATAAGAACCGACGTGACAGACAACTTCCTGCCCGATGGACGCACTCTTATGCGCTAACGCGTCACCTTACACAGAACGATTCTGTCACTCGGGTAAGCGGCTTTCCAAAATTAATGGAAACAAATCGCGAACACGCCGAAAAGTGCTGCCGCAGGTCGCTGCTGCCGCCGTCGCCGCCGTCGCCGCCACCGCTGTATATTGCACGGTGCGTAAGCACGCTTATATAACGTCAACGACATTTATTACGACGCGTTTACGTAATTACGCCATAAATACGCGTTCATTTGAAAGCGCGAAAAATTGTTCATTACGCGATGCGCGTTACTGTTGACGCAATAAAAATTACATTACTTGTGCATCGTACATTTGCCCGGAGACGCGCACTTATTCGCGACTCGCTCGTTTACGAGGCGCACGGTGAGGGGTTCTCCTCTCTCTCTTTCTTTCTCTCTCTCTCTCTCTCTCTCTTTCTTTTTTTTGTTTTTATACACATCACGCGTTACACACCGGTTCCGTTCGTTCGCACGGAAGTCGACCGCCTAAATTGCGAGTTTCGTGATAATTATGCGTCGCGTGGCCGACGGGCGCGACGCGCGCGAATAAATTCCGACTGAGGGGGCAGGTGGAGTGTGGAGCGCGCGATCACCGCACCGGTTCGTTTGCCGTCCGAGTCAATCGAAAATAATGCGGCCCGATAATTGGCAGCGAGCAATCGATATTCGATTCGTAAGCACGGTCAATAAGATCCCCGTGTTCTTCTCATTACACGCAGCGTTCAAGCCGCGCGGCCGTCTCTTCCGTATAGCGCGTAGCGTGGCGAATCCGTTCGACGGCGTATTGGCACGTTAATGTTGAACCTTCTTATTGGAAATGCGCGATGCTTATTCACGGCCAATCCTATTCGCGATGAAGAACTTAATGGAAACAAGAGCCACGCATATTTCACGGATTATGTTTTTTTTTCTTTCTCTCTCTCTTTCTCTCTCGCACGCAAAGGGGGCCAAAAAAGTAGCATGTAATTTTTATTTTAGTCTAAATTTAAGAGTGCGTATAAATGGCTCTTTAGATTTTAAAATTAACAATACACTAAAAGACCTCGAAATAGCACAGGCCATAAAATATAATTTAAATATTATTTTTATCCGCGTACGTTATGCTTTGTGGGGAAAAAGATCGAAAATTAAAGATCGAAATGTCCCAGAAACCCCATAATTTTTACAAATTGTTCATTTTTACAAATTGTCCGAGATCAATCGCAAAATTGCGCCGGCAAACATACATTTATCGCGTGAAAAGTGTAAACTTTCAATACGCGCAAATGAAATGGTGGATAAACGCGAACGTGTAAATCCGGCAATGTGTAATCAATTTGATGGTAAACTCGCGGGGCCGACGCGAAGAAATATGACAGAAACGCTCGCCTTACGACTCATCACTGTCCCCTTGGTTATACGACTGTATGACTATAAAGTCGTGCAACAAAGTACCGAGGAATACCCTCCGCTTTCGCGCTCACGACGAAGTGTTCACGACGCGATGGCGCAGCGAGGAGAAATCGGCAAAGAGGTGGGGCCTCGGCCGCACGCTGCGACGTTAAGTACGAGGATATCACTACTAAAATCGGCCGTAAAGCAGATATACCGTCCCTGGCCGTGGTGTTACAAACTAAATTTACATTTCGATATACGGCTCGATAAAAATGTCACATCTCCTACTCACGGAGCTTCGCAACTGAACTCTGTCGCTCCGGCTGAGGTTACACAGAAGATACGAACGGGCACAAAATTTCCGTCGTACGTAACATGAATCTTGAAGATATTTTACAACACGCCTCAGCTATAATTCTCATAATAAATCTAAGTTAAGTTTATGCCCGGAGACTTTGTTCTTGTCAGACTGTAATTGGCATAACACACATACACACACACGTTTGAAATAGCGTAGTTGTATTAATTATTTTTTTTGCCGTATTTTACTGATCTTTCAGAAGATAAGAATCGCAACAAATTATTCCGTTATTAACGTATAATGTCGTTTAACGACAGGATCTGGATTCAGAAAGAGTTCGCTCTTATAAGGGCGCTAGTCGTCCGTTTTCTCAGTGTTCTCTCTCTCTACGGCGGTGCGAATCGAAATTTGCACAGCGTCGGCTCCGCAATCTTGAAAGTTTCAGATCCTTTTACTTACCCCGCCGCTCCTCCCGTTTCCCGTTCATTCGAGTCCGTTTTGCCGCCCTTCGAGGCTGGGCTCTTCGCAAATAATGTATAGGAATTGCGAGGCTCATCTACATAAGTAATACCGCGTTAAGGAAAGCACCAAAGGCGCCGGGGGTAAAAGGTGGAAGAGGTTCGCGGAGAGGCGGGGGAAGGCAATGAAGAGGGAGATGGTGAGAACGGTACGGCTGAAACGAAGAAGAAGAAGAGGATGAAGAAAGAGAGAAGGACGAGAGAGCGAGCAAAGGGTTCCTCGCATTAATTGTGCCGAGAGAAGATAAGGAACACAATGTTTGTTAACTTCCACGAGATGTATAAGACGACTAAAGCGATCCGCTTTGTGGCGGCTCGTTTTCCCCCGGCGAGGTGAAACAAAGGATGGATTAACGGCCGATCGATAATTATTATGCGAATTTGTTGCACGCGTCTCATTGAACCCACTTGGGCGAGCATTAACCATTTTACGAGCATATCGTGAAAGGAAATCGCGAGAGACGTGCTTCGAGAGACTGATTTCTTGCTGAATGTGCAAAAAGATTTGTTGCTGATTGTGTTAAGTATACACTGTTACTACAACACATACGCTCTTAACAAGAAAAAATCTATTACAGCTATTTGAACAGTACGCGTGAAACAAGTATTTTAATATCACGGCGTTATATTCTCCTCGTAAGCAAACTTTTCTTTTTTGCGGTAATTATAAAAAAAAAGAGAATAATTGCACTTATGATTCGTCCGGTCACGGTTTCGCCGTAAATCGCGTGAAATTGGCCAAGCCGCGACAAAGGATCTCATTGTAAAATCGTCAATCATCCTGTGAATCATCGTTCTCTTTCTCCGCTGTCACGCCGTTAACTGGGCGATGACGATGCCGCGCGCGCGTTAAGGGGTTGGGATAGGAAGGTGGTCCAACGTGAAGCCGCGGGGGTTATGGGGGTTACGAGAAGAGAGCAGCCGGAGGAGGAATGGGAGAGGGAGAGAAAAGATAGAGAAGGAGAGCGCCGGGTACCCCCTATTTATATTCCGGCTAACCCTCCTCATCAACGGCGTTCATCTTTCCTATTAAAGTAGTAATTTAGCAGGAAATTAAGCCACGCACTCGCTTCTCGCGGCGTGGCACTTGCTCCACACACACACTCTCTCTCTCTCTCTCTCTCTTTCTCTCTGTGGCATCCGTTCTTCTCTCTCCCTTATTCTCTCTCTGTCTTTGTTTGTCTATCATCGATTCTCTCCGTCTGTTCTCTCCGCCTTTACCCCGCACGACGACACTCGCTCGATCGGGGTCTCTTCTCTTGTCATGTCATCTCTTTTTCTCAGCTCCTTAGTCCGCACTTTCTCTCCTCGTCTCTTATTCTCTCTCTATCCCTTACTCCTTTTCATAGTCACTTACTCCCTCTTCTGTCGCTTCTTCTTACGCTTTTCTTTGTCCCGCATTCTATTTCAGCTTGTTCCCGACGCGGTGGAAAGGAATATCTCATTGTCCCGTGCGTTTTGTCTCATAAATTAACACTCTTCTCATTAGTCGTTAATATTTGACAGCCGAGAAATTATGATCGAGGCGTAAGTAAAATGCGAGAGTAAGTACGTGGAAGTTGTGTTGAAGGGGCTCGTCTGTGATTAGATGCGCGCTACGTATTATAGTTCCGCGCAAAACTCCTGATGGATAATTATGGGCTGTCGCGCTGCAGCATACAATAGAGAAGATTTCGCCGTCGATCTTATTTCTCGACGACAGACTGACGGATACCCTTCAGAGTTGGGGCACAATGAGCAATCAAGAGAATTTAATAGAATATTACAAAAATTTAAAAGAATATAAAATATAATTAAATATTTTTTAGAAAGAGAATATATCGTCACATACACGTTTTATCGAGCTCAGACGCAAAATATATTTGATTTCAGTCCGGTTCCCATTTACGAAAAGATGAGTTATTATTAATTATCAAAAAACGTTTTTTATAAATTGTTCTCAAACCGTCGCGCTTGAAAGGAGACCGACGTTGCTTGCAAAAGTGTTTAATCGCAAATTAAAATAATATTGCGGTGTCATTGTTTGCAACGTTTGAAAGGATAAACGGCGGCGCGGCCAGCTCTCGGCGACTGTCGGCAAAGAATATTTTAATTGCCGCTCGACTCGTGAATTTCGTGCTCATATTCGGCGTTCGACTGATTTAAGCCGCACAGCCGAGGGGTTGCTAGCATTCAGTGAGACAAAGAACAAAAGCGTGAGTAGGGGCAGTCGATGGTTTGGGAACTCGGGTGGATGCACAGGGTGGGTTGATCCTCGTATGAAGGGCTGTCAAAAACCTAATGAGAGGTGTGACTGCACATGTTCGCAAGCCTCTCTCGCGATTACTCAGATTTTTGAACGAAATTAAAATTCAAAGATGTGATTCACTCTACGCGCGCAAATGGCAAAAAGGGACTGGCGATGGCCAAAGTGCTTTTCCGAGCGGAAAGTTTGTACGGGAAAGGATACCTGCGTAATTTTTTCCGAGAGAAAAGTGTGCAAATTTAATAATAAGATACGAGAAAAAGAAGGACCGTTAGCAAAAACAGTGAAATATATTCAAAACTCATTTGTTGAAAGAAAAGAATGACATATATTTGCACACTATATACGTAATCATGATAATAATGTTAGAAATAGTTTTTCTAACCTAACCTTAGTACTTTGTTAATCCAAACAAAGTATTTTGTGGACGTAAATAGTCAATTAATGATCAATATGTTCCTTTCACAACTTGAACAATTAGACGGTCAAATGTATACGAAGAAATTAAAGCAGACATGCAGAGTATACAGGTTTTTTTTACATATAGCCATTTATATATTGAAAATCGGCGTCCAGCTGAATAAGATTCGGTCCAGTGGAGTTCTACACGTACCACGGATTTGTTTTATATTAACACACAATATATCAGGATTTGGTGTGCTGAACATTCATTCTTAGTTATCAGTCGGTAAAATAAATTGTCATGGACTATACGTATTTTGAATTATATTCTACTAGAATAGACGAACAATATATATTCACACAGGCATTGACATTTTTTTACATATAAAAAGGTGATACACAAAGCTGTGAGCTTGGCAGTCTTTTCCATCGTATGTCACAATTACTGTAAGCGCGATAAATTTCTAATTTTAACGTTAGATTTGTTGTTGTTATCTTTCACAGTCTTTTTGTTTTAGTTTTTTGATTAATCGAAACGTTCTCCACTCTTTCAGGTTTAACATTTTTGTTCTTACGTAATTTTTTTTTTTCTAAAGCAACGCATTATATCTCTTCCTCTCAAATACGATCGATCATCTCAAACAAAGCGTATGGAAGATATCATAAGCGCATTGTCACGTTGCTCAACTCGGCGAAACCACGGAAGAGTTTCACACGGCAGTCAGTCATACTCGAGCGAGCACGCAGAGCGCGCGAATCGTCGGTCTCTCGCAGTCGGATTCACGAATTCGCGGCGCCCATTTTAAATCACAGCACGCCACGCGCTCTATGGGGTGTAGACAGAGCCGAGAGACAGAGAGAAGAGAGCGAAGGAAGCGAGGTGGGCAGAGAGGGTTCTCCCCATAAAACAATGCTCCCACATCTGTCAGCCTCTTCTACTTCCTCTCCCCTGTGTTAGCCGCCCTTCAAGCCCCTAATTATACCACCCCCTTACTCCTGAACCGCCATCGCGTACGACTGTATTATGCGTCCGGACCACTTGGGCACGCACGGGGTGAAGGGGAGATGCCCTTGTAAAACGACAGTGAACAACGGTCAAGACGCGAGCATAAACTTTTTTCCGTGACATCTGCAACCGCCCCGACTGAAGGGGCAGGAAAAGGAGAAAGGGGTCGGCGAGCAAAGTCGAGATGCTCTCGAGACACCGCCGACGCTCACGAGGACCCACCGAAAATTAGAGAAACGTCGATTAATGTAAACGCATATATATATGTATATTTTTTTTCACCGCTCTTTGCATCAATCTCGTATTTTTACGATTTTTTAATGCCGCGCGCGTTGTTACCAACAATTTCTGCTGTCGCCGCCGGTCAAAGAGGCATCGATGCGAAAAATGAGTTTTACTAAATAATTTGTCGAACGCGTGTTTAATTAATTCACTGTTTACCGTTGTGTTAAAAAGTACGTATAGTGATAGAACAATTTGTTCATTATATATCGCGTCACATCCCGATGCGGCGTTTTTGATGCGCCACGTTGAAGGAATTTCGCACGCAAAAACATACGTGTGTAATAATTCTAGCGACGAAATACTGCGAATTCATCGTAGCAACCTATCGAACAAGACGGCGAGGCTTAGGCGCGGAATTACAAATCGATCGAATCGAAGGGGTTCCTCGAGCAGTGCGCGCAGAAATTAACATCGTGTTTTTAATGCTGGGGATAATTGTAAGGGTGGAATTATACGAGGGATGCGAGGCCGGCAGGGTTCCCTCCCGTTGTCACAGCGGCTCTCACCCTAATTTCGGAACGACGAACGAGTGAGACTCCGCGACGAACGTACGAATATTAATGTCGAGAGAAGAGTATTATAATTTGCATTTTAAACATATTAGACCGCTCGTGCGCGCGCGCTCTCGGACTTCGAAATTATTCACGTGAAATTCCAAATGTCCCTAAAGTAAGATTTGACGTGTACAAAACAACATTTGTAAGTATATAAAACTTTACAATTTACAAATATTAAATTTTGCTAAATATTTTACATTTATAATTTGTAAATTCGGAAAATAGAATATCCTTTGTTAGTACGAAGCACCACTGGTATGTTCTAAGGTGACTCACGACCACTCGACGGTTCAACTGCGCGTGAACCCTCGATTCGACAACTCAGCCGTGCTCGTTACGTGCATCGCGAAAATCAGTTCTAGTATCGTAAACTGGGTCTATGAATAAATCGATGCCGCTCGATATGATTAATTTGGTGGGTTACAACCCTTTGTACGAACTCGTATTCTTAAGAGAAGGTAAATGTGCGCATAATGTGTCTGCTCGTTTACGATAACAATCAGCATATATGTTTGAATGTACAATATCAAACGTACATTCCAATTATAAAACAGCTTCCAAGTAAATCAATTAAATAAACATAATTCAAGACTATAACAAACTCTAGTTTAGGTAAAACAAAGCCATACAAGCAACTTATAGATATAAAAAGTGCGTAATATATACATATATATAATATATGTATTTTATTTTTATAAACCGGATATACTTTTTTCTAACATGTGAAACTAGTATGCTATTCGAGATATAAACGAGCGTTCGTTCATCTATGCGAGCCGATTCGTTTATGTGTTCGTTAAATTTCGCTCGCGAAATCTACAGTTGATCCGCGAGCTTGGGTACCATTTTAACCAACCCAAAATCAAACCGTGAAAAAAACACCGTAGTATGTACGCGACTAAATTCGTAATAATGACAAACGGCGTCTAAAGTGTTCGGAGTATGTTTGCATGTACAAGAGAACTCTCTTCTCTCTCACTCTTTTTTCTCTCTCTCTCTCTCTCTCTCTCTCTCTTTCTCTCTCCTTCTCCTGGTTCCCTCCCTTCCTCCCTCGCTGCTGCAGTCGCGTGTGCGGATGTAAGCCGCGCTGTACTCGTACATTCGTTAGGTTGCGGGTTTCAGATTAAGGGGTACGGCCGTAGAGGGGTAACGGATAAGGGGAGGGAGAGAGGTAGTAAATGTAAAAATATTGCTGAATCGGTACAGATAACGGTTTCATATGGGGGCTCAGTCTTTCTCTCTTTCCTCTTCTGTTTCTCTTCACCTCTCACTCCTCCCCTCTCGTTCTCCACCTCGTCCCTCTCCCTTCCGCGAACGGTCCTCACTGATACGGTGCGGGACTTGCTTTGAAAAAAATGTATCTCGACTCCCGAGCGCGTAGTGATACGAAAACGTTTTGCATTTCAGCGAGCACCGATGGCGAAGCGCCGCTCGTTTTCGCTGGTAACGAATCAAACGAATAACTTTCGACGCGCGAATCGTCCCGCAAAATTACCGCGACTTTGCGGAAAACATCCGTGAGCAATATACCGAAGCGCGGCGTGAGTTTCCTTCGCGGAAAATCGCTCGGCATTTTCCGAGAGGCGCTGTTCATTATTTAAAGTGCGTTCGATATTTTTAACGCGCGTTGTCAGTGAGCAGACGCTCGCGCGAGAGATCCGTTTTTATTTCTTTCTTTCTTCCCCCACGGCAGAATTTATTTACACTCTACACGCCGGTTTTAATTTCTAATAACGAAATCACATAACACGGCAGGAAAATTCTGGCAGTTTATGAACACGGCGAAATAAAATTTAGAAATTCGATTTGCGTGGCTGGTAATACGCCTCGGAACAAGATCTTGTTTAAACGCACAAAATATAATATGCATGTTACGTATTGCGCGATATATTATTATTTAAATTAAAAAATAATAAATCCGATAAATAGAATAACATTTATTAAAACGTGATGTACACATACATACATATACGTGTGTTGCTGCATTTTGAGCATGAAAATCTGCTTTCAATAAGCTCGAAATACTTTAAAACCCGACGCGTTCTTACTCGCAAAGAAAACACTATCTCCGCCAAATATAGCGAGGCATCAAAGAGAATAGTTTAATATTCATTTTTTCCCAAGCGTCAGCGATAACGCCCGATACCGGAGGAATCGGTCCAATAATAAGACCTTATGAATAATAAACTTCTCGACGGGTCACGCTTCCACGCCGCGCTCGCCGGCGCAATTCGCGATTATTTTGTAGCGGCGCACAAATTAAACTTCCGGCCATTAAAGGATTGATCCAGCTCGGAATGGAATGTAATATCACGGAAGGTGAGCGCCGTCGGAGCAGAGGAAGAGAGAGAGGCACATATACACACACAGAGAGGAAGAAGGGTAGCCGGGAGGGGCGTCGCGGGATCTTAATTATAATTCTTGGCCGCAAAGTTCCGGCGAAAGCCTCGCAAATGAGGCCGGCGCCCGTCTGACACAACGATATCGTGCCCACCGCGAAAAACCTGCTGGCTGACACTGAGCGCGAGTGTCGGAGGCGTCACGGGATGGAAGAGAGCGAAAGAGAAAGAGAGAGAGAGGAAAGAGGCGTAAAGGGGGTGACGAAGGGGCGCCGAGGGAGGGATGAGAGGTTGCGAGACAGAGATAGTTCGTAACATACCGAGGGGAGAGGGTGGAGCTGTGGGGAACGCGTAGGTACGTAAAGGTATGCGAGCAAAGCGCGCCCCATTGCTATTCAAAACGTAAAAACCATTTAAAAATGTAATACCCGGCAGCCGAGCAAAAAAAGTACGCGCGTGATCCAACGTGTGACTTTGTAAGTAAAATATACTGCCCGCCCGGGGAAGCTTCGGTCAAATAATCGTGATTTATCGGGGTAAGGAATTTTCGTCCGGCGAAAAAAATGCTTTTTCGAGGCGGTCGCGCCCTCACCGGCTGTCGAAGGACCGCGCTTCTAGGCTGCCGTTCGCGCTACGGGATTGCGTAAATATCGGCACATCGTCGGGAAAAAATGCGAATTTGCTCGTTACGTGTGAAAACGCGATGTAATCTCGCGCGATTTTTGGCGCTTGTAAAATAAATGAGAGTCTTTCGCTTCTAGAGACGCAACGTAATCGAACCTGCATTTTACAATGAATACTAATCCTTTTTTTGTTTTGGAGTATTCCATTGATTAGGCCGTTGAGAATAGCTGGGAATACCGAAACGAATAATTTGATCGCGTCGTGCGCAGCGCGAACAACAGCAATTCGATGTTGACGGCATTGCAACCTTTGGATCGCAGTATGGAAAACATGGGAGCCTGGGAAAAGAATTACCGATTCGCCACGTAGAACGCGGTAGATTTGCAAGTGGAAGTGCGGCGCAGTGTTAATTGAATATATCGGATTCCTCGAGAATATCGTGGTTTTGGCGATAGGAAATGGATAGAGAAATAATTGTCGGAAACGCGGCCAGCGTGTTATATCAGTGCAGCTTCGTTTTGATTGCAATTATACTTGTAGAATTTGATACCGGATCGATCGAACGCGATAATCAATTTTCAGGCGCGTCTCTTTAAAAAAACACCCACGTTCGCGAGGCCTCCCGATACTCTCTCGAAAAATGTTTTCTCCCGTCCCTTACTGCGTTAAGCTTTTTCGCAATATCACGCCGTGTAACGTACGTAAAACGCGCGCGCAAATAATTAAACTACTGACAACGCGCGTACATATATTGTATACACGCGTAATAATCTAATAACACGCGCGCATTAATGTCTTTATGTTTACCAAAACTTACTTGCTGTTTTCCGGTTTGAGACGCTTCATGTTGTCTTCTTTGAAGTTTGATTGCGTGTTACAAAAGCGCGACCGTTAAACATTGTCGATCTCTCTCAGCACTACCGCCAACCCCACTCTGTCGCCGTCGATACACAGATTGAACTCGCAATCTAGACGATTCTGTTTTTAACTTACGTTATAAAAGAAAGTGTACGCGCGCGTCTTCCGCTCTAAATAATCCGTCTTGAAAATTCGTTCTTTAATGATTATTTTCGCAAAGTGACGGGAGTGTCGAATCGGGCTTGTTAATAACCGAAATCGAATTAATTGCGATACTTGTGTCGATGTAAACGCGCGTACAATGTATGCACGTAGTGAAGTGACATCGCGCTTTTCGTTGTACATTGTTCGTGAATTGCCGCCGCGTTTTGTTGCGACTTTTTCGCGTTATACGTGTGTGCGTGTGTTTGCAGTGCAACAGTGTGTTGAGTACGTAACATAACTTGATGTTACTTTACATATCGTTGATCAATATACAAAATTATATTACCAATTTTGAATTTGCACATACTTGAGAGAGAAAACTATTCCAAAGTGAATTGTTATACGTTTGTTATTCCCGCACGTCTAACCTTTGCACATTGTTTATCGGCAGTTTGGAGGAAACGCCAACGGTATTCTTTCGATCGCGTGAAACAAAACTAGAAAAATGTGTTTACACAGTGTGTTGTGTCGGAATATACATACACATATATATGTATATATATATATCTTTTTTTTAAGATTTATCGCGTTAATGTCAATCGGTTTTCGTTATGTATGGACGGTCTAGTGATGTGTGATCGACCGATTCGTTCGCATATAACGTGATTAATGATTCCGGCAAGAATTATTGACCGATAGGAACGCCATTTGCAAATGAGGAAAAAGTGCACGGTCCGAGAAATTATATCGTCATCATAGATTCTTCGTGATTCTTTGACAGTCGTGACGGTGTTTGCCGACGATGATGAGGATAAACGCGCGATTATTTGAAGGATCGAAGATTTGAAGAATCGTCGCATCTCTCCGATATGTATTTCCGCATGTACATATATTTTTTCTGCATGCTGATTCGTTTCGTGTGCGTCGCAAATGAAAATGCGCTGGTGTAGCGATGAGATTTGTTTTTGTATCGGCACACATACAAATTCCCCGTAAACTCGGTACACGCTTAAAGACATTTTAATCGTAGTGATTACCAGCAGCTGCTTTAAATGCGTCTCATTATGAATTTAAGTAAGGCCGAGGTAAATTACGAGGTTCATAAACTTTCCAGATTATTCCCCGGCATATATACGACGCGCTAGTCTATCAATTTACGTTTTAATGCTTCTCGTGCATAAGTACCGTCGCAGTGTTCCTGTATATATATATACACATATACCAGGGGGTGATATCTGAACATGTGTGTGTATGTATATAAGCCGTGTGCAATTTAGGTTGCCAGATCTCTTTCATTCGCGCCGGGGTTATCGGTAACCGGGGGAAGGGGAACAGGGAATAAATCGCTCCCCTGTGCTTTTTATAGTTCAACGTGATAGAATTTGTTTTTAAATACAAGGAGGTTACCATCACAGCGTGTGCGCGCGCGCACGCGATCGCGCTCGCGCTTTATTATTCATGATCGTCTGGTTTTACTAGTGGAAACTTGGCGCGATCAGTTTGTACAACGTGTACGCTGATGCCTATCGATCGGCAACTTTATTCCAACTCGGCTAATGGAACCGTGGGACGTAATTCGGCGATGTGACATAATGTTAACTAAGCACGCGTATCTTATTGAGCCGGTCTCGTTTCCAGGACGGTCCGGTAATGAACCATAATTACGTAAGCCCACAAATATTGTTTTGATTATACACATCGCGCGATATTTTTCGAGTTTCACGTATCCTAATGCCAACCTCGTCGCGATATCAATTTCGGCGTCATTGATATTCTTCATTACGCGTCATTTAATACTCCCTTCTTCCTTTGGTGACTTATATTATTATTATCATATTTTATTACCTAACTACAGAGCAAAACACGAGCGTGCTCGTTCCCTCCTCCCTCCCTATACGCACGCGCTTCAAAATACACACTTCCAATTCCTCTCATTTGTTCAAGCCGTATACATTTAGAAGCGAACTCCGCAATTTTTAATTGCATCCGCACAATTGTTCGTGATACGCCGTTACGGATATTCTGCAAGCTCGTTTTGACGTTGCATTTTTAATTATTAAACTATTTTGACGACTGCGCTCGTGTTGGCACGATAAAAATAAAGGTAGACACGTATATGCACACGTATCAGCTAATAAATTGTGTATACAATTTATTCGGGAGAATATCAACGTTCGTTAATTGATTCTTCCGATTTGCGGGCACGATATATGTCGTCGTCGTCGTCGTTGTCGGGCGCGCGCCCGCGCATTTGTACAATATTTTTCCCGCGGGAGAGGATCGCGATACTTTCCCTCACCCTCCTCAACCTCGCACACCACCGCAATAAGTCACTCGTCGAAAACGGCGCGTTCTGCTAAAAACTTCATCGTTAAAACGCTAATAAATAATGCGATGCGTGCGACGCATAATATCGACGATACAACACACGCGGCGGCTCAAATCCGATTTGCGTCTGTCATTGGCTATCCAAAATAACAATCTCGAGCCGACGTATATGTCCTCCTCTCTCCTACGCACATACGACACAATCCGTGTAAGTGGCAAATTACTAAACCCAATAGTCGCGCCTGATATGCGTTCAATAATTAAGTCGGTCGGCATTACGTAACGTAGCTATGGTATAATAATCGTGTCTACGATTGAGGGCCGCTCGTGTGTAATTCGATATGATTATTCATCGCGGCAGGTGAATGCGACGGTAACTCCGGCGGTGATTAAAATAATTGGGAGCCGTGACCGCACGGCGTCGAATCTCCGTTACAACCGAGTAATATTAAACGCTTGCATTTCAGGCTTTTCGAGAGAAATGCTTCCGTCCTCGATGTTTCGTAAAATACTCCGGTCCGTCAGTTGTTGTTGCTATTCGTAAGGGTGGCTCGTAAACTAATCTAATCGTTAGCGGCATTATGTTAATTCAGCGACGTTCATCCGGTCGACATTTGTCGGGAATCTAAACGATTATTTTAGTGAGATACATAGTTACTAAATTAAATTAAATTCTCTCACAGATATCAGACAAAGTAACCGCGCGCAAACTTCATTAAAGAAATTTCTTGAAATATCCGGATTTTAAATCGCATTGTTTGCATAATCAATTATTGTTGTAACTTCGGTGCCGTACAAAAAACAAAATATATAAAAGAAGAAACAGTGTAATTATGAATTAGCTTTTTTTCTGCACAAAGGAGATTAACAAATTCCATAAGTTTTCGCCGTCGACTGCCAATATTTTTCGCGCGCAATGCGTAACTCAATATAGATAACTTAAAAAATGTCTCTTGACTCGACCGAAACCCATAATCCCTCTCTCCATCCATACATAAATTCTAAAGCTTTCTGTAATTTAACGAATACTAAAAGCTTGGTCATATTTTTTCCACGCTTCGAAACTCGACCGTGGAGCATCAATTATTGATGGAAATTCGGCAGTTGCCAAGTTCGGAAATAAATTCGTAAACTGTAAGCTTCGTCGCACGCGCGCGCACATTTCCACGAGTGGTTCTGATTTATCTGCGAGAGCATCTCGAGACCCTTTCCCCTCCGATACATAGTAATCTCGATTGGTGGCCGCGCGTTCGACGTTGATAGCGCTCACGATGTTTTTCACCAGATATTACACGGAAAGGGGTAAACGTAGCGGCGCGAGATCACGAAAGAGGAGGCGCGTTTCCGTCGATGTAATTCGATAAACGAGTGCGTCGATAGTCAGGCTGTGAGGGCGGTCGGAAGGTAGGCAATTGGCATCGATACTTTCGATAGGTCGACGCGTGTACGGCACCCTGATCCGGTTCGTTTTGCCGAGTGCTTCCACGGTTCGGCATACGGAGGGTGGGAAAGGAGAGAGAAAGCGTGGGGTGTGAGGGAGGAGGAATACGTGTACGAAACCGGGGATGAGGACGACGAGGTGGCCGTGGAGAACACTCGCGGGAGACGATGCGAGGGAGAGAAGGGGAGAGGTTAGCTACGGTAATTAGTGAGAACGTATCGTAATTAGAGAAAATGCCACGTTTAATTGCTAATTGAGTTTCTGCCTGATGCGAGATCTAATTTTAATCACCTAATTACGTGACTACAGGCTGCGGGCTACGGGCGGCCGCCACCCTCGACCTCTCCTGCGAATGTGGCTGGCTACCGTGGCGTTCTGCGGCCGTATAAGTACTCGTCTAGTCGAATTGTAACGGGTGATACGCCGCCGGTGCTGGTTAAAGACCGGAACATTTCATGAAACCCGGCCGGAAGCCAGCCACTCGTGACGCGTGTCGTAACGCGAGGCATTCTTCAGAACTCTGGAAATGCCGCTGCGTTAACGCCGCGACTTTTTAATTCTTCCTTCCTGCCCGTGTTCGTTAGATTTAATCACGTACCACGAGGTCATTATGTCAAAAACTTGTGGAGCAAGACAGTGTATCGTCAAAAGATTACAACACTCTAACAATGTGCGTGAACGTCTTTCTTATTTCGACACAATTTTCACATTTAAGAAACGCCGATCTTCGAAAATTACATCCTCGTCGAAGCGCGAGCACGAAGTAAGGAAGGTTTCGTGAGAAACTCGCCAGGTTTGCTCCGTTTGTGTATCGAGACACACGGTATACGGGTTCGTAACTTCCAGTCAGCTTCCTTCGTACGTGTACGTACATTTGAAGCGAATACGGGGAAATGTGGTTAGAAATTACATGCCGGGCGCTTATATACAGCGTACGGAGGCGTGGAACAGGGGCTCTTATTAACGCGCGTATTAGCTATGCCGACTCACCCTTCTAATCTATACCCCGACCTAGCGCCACGCGATTATTGGTTTCACGCGAGGACGGGCGAACACATTATGCCTACGGGCTGATGCTAATTTTGAATACGAACCGTTGTTTCTAATCTACGGATTCGTCAGTCTCTTTATTAACATATCTTCGAGCGCGATGTTAGCGCGCGGTAACTTTATCTCAACGATTTAATTTCTTCTAACTTTATCTTATTTGACTTACTTCATCCGGATTGATCGGAACAATCGAATGTTTGAAATATGTAACACATTTCTTATTTGAAATACAAAATAGATATACTATTATATGTATTTATAAACATGTGACAGCATGTTATCTCATAATTATCACACGGAGGAAGATATTATATTGAACGTATAACAAACGTGTGTAACGCGTACACGCGGTTAACCGAATGACCGGTAATAAGCGGCGTCTAACGAAAATAATTCACTTGCCGTGATTCTATCGTCGTTCATGGAAAATATATACCGAAATTTTAGTTTACCTTAAAAGCCTTCACTTCCCCTCAAACGTCCCGGTTAATGACATTGAAAAATTGCATTAGAGACGATGAAAGGGAGCGCGGGGCCGTGTTCGTTCGTCACGATACACCCTTGCTTTTCCTTCCATATAAAAATAAAATTGTCGGATCGAATTTTTAATTTCAGAACTTGTCTAGCAAGACTCGATTTCGGTCTCACTTCACGCGGTGCCAACTTTCTTGGTCGCTTCTTGAAGAAACGGTTTCTTTTTTCTTCTCTCTGTGTGTTCACTTTTTATTTTCTCAAGAAATTCACGTGTGCGTGAATTATATATACATATATTTATTCATTTGTAAGTAAATTGAAAACTTTAAAATATGTTGAAACAAAGCGAAAGAAAAAATCCGGTTGTAGTTATACCATGAAACTGAATACTTTGAAGAAGTTAAATAATTGTATGTTAAAGAGGTAACGGCTCGTCAAAGGGCCAGTTTTCAAAGAAACGAATTGCATAAAAGTGTCATCGAGGTAGTCCTGGGCAATTACTAATTTCAAGTTAATTCCCGCCACTCGTCCGTTCTGCCTGCCAGCCTGCTTTTTAGTGACGGTCAAGCCGCCAAGAGTCGCCGGTTCACAAAGCACAGACGAGCCCGCTCGCCGGCAACGAGAGCCCGTAATTAAAAATGTCAAAGTAACCGAAGGGAGGGACCTAAGAACTGCGGAGTCGTCATTCTCAAGTACCTTATTCGTGCGCGCACTCGCTGATCCCAACTTTCAGCAAAACGCTCTTGAGATTGACAGATCGCGCTCTGCTTTTTTCTGAAATTCAAATAAGATCTACACGTATGATGTTTGAAAGTTAAATCGGATTTCTCTTTGGAGACATTTCTGTCTAGAGACTATTTCATTTTTTTTTTTTTGTTTTACACAACTTTAAAACAGAATACTGTACAGTATTTTAAGTAAAAGTTCAATAGTAAGACTCGCGAGCTCAAGAAAGACACAGCCGCAGGGTATCAATCCGAGTACCTGTGTTAGGTGTCGTTCGCAAAAAACGGCAGCTCGTGCCTCCCCTCGTCGTTGCGTTCTGTCTTTCTCCCGCGCGCGCGCGCGCGCGTGCTCTTAAAGTGGATGTAAAAACAAAAAAGTGGGGCGCCTTATTGTAGAGCGGTGAGACTGCGACTCAAAGGCTTAGGAGCTTTGTACGTAGCTGTGCCTATGTGCGAGCACAACGGGCGCGAAGGGTGCGCGCCAGGGGGTGACGGTGGTGGTAGTATAGACTACACCGTGGTACGCCGTGTACGTGCACCCTCGTCAAAGAAGCGGGGAGCGGCGGGAGGGAGAGAAAAATACACCTAGCTACCTCGTTCATTTTTATCCCCTAAAGCAATTTCAGCATTGTTTTAAAATAGTACTTAGCAGGGTCATTGTATTATGCATGCGCCCTCGGTCTAGTGGACTGCGCTGGTGTGCGAGAACACTTGATTCCTCGCGCACGTGAGCCTCGCCCCATTGTTAACTCAGGAGGAGCGGCCGACGGCGGGGCACGGCGGGATCGGAAGAGGGTAACGGAAGGGATTTTCTTGGCCAAGATTTTTTTTCACGGTGCTTACCTTGCTCATGAAACGCATCGCTTGGATGAATTTAGCGCGGTCTCTTCCGCGAGGGGGGGG